>OMNN01028651.1:0-17784 GCA_900302755.1 Chromis chromis | reverse complement strand
CATGCTTCAGTGCGCTGCCTTGCAATCTAATTAGAGGGCAAATGGAACACACATGCACCACATGTTCTCCAACATGGCTCTTATCAGCAAACCAAACAAGAAGCACTCAAAGTGGTGCTCGTAAAAAGAAAAACAGTCTTTACTGAGTGGAGTCTGGCTGCGGTGGTGTTGTTGCACGTGTGCGCTACCCTTGACAGGTTTGTTTGGGGAAGTGCAGAGGCCTGTATCCTGAGAGCTGGAGGAGGAAAACACTTCATCACAGAGATAAGGGCACTAAGTGAGCCTTGCGATTCTGAATGCAGAACGTGTTTACCTTTCACGCACCGTTGTAGACTTTCACAGAGTGGAGTTTGAGGGGCCGCCCTCACTGCCTCTCACAGCTAATGAAGTTTGAGGCAAAGGCGCAGCCTGCATCAAGGCAAATATTTGAAGTCAATTTGCTCTGAAAATCGGTGGAATGAGCAAGCTAAGCTCAAGTGAAAAAACTGAAGTAAATAGATATGCTTCTTCTGCACTCCCTTACCATGCAGCCATTCTCCTTTTGTCTGCAATCTGATAAGGGCTGTCAGGCTCGTTTGGCTGCAGTAGCTCTGCCATCTGAAGGAAAAATGGAGGTTTCAGTAGATTTGAATCTAAACAAGTGACAGGCAGGTTTCACATAAGACAGACTGAAGGGCAATTTATCTAATTTAAAAGACATACTACAGTTCTTATTGTTAAAGCAAGATTTGCTGATCAGAAGTGCGATAAAGTTTCTAGTCTTGAACCTAAACTAGAGAAAGAGAAATCTTTCATCCTGAGCTGCAGGCTGATTTCCCACCTCCTCGTCTCTTGCTGACTCAAAGAGGAGAGGCAACTTTCGATAGATACGATGTACTCCTGACAACATTATGAATCATTGATAGCATCGGATTTGCTGACCAGACCAAAAAAGTGTTCTTTCTTCGGCACACTGAAATCTCCTGCAGTCAGCCAGTCAGTCAGTCAAGGCTGCACTGTTTGTTTTGGAGGAGCAGAAGAGAGGGGTTAAAAACAGGAGGGAGAGAGAGAGAGAGAGAGAGACTGTCTGCTTTCTCTCAGCCCTCCCTCGTTTCTTTGCTTTTCTCTCTGTCTGGATGGTATTTTTCTGGACCTCACAGAAATTCCACTGTGACAATGTGTGCAGTGGATGGGTGGAGGGGCTGTGGGAGGGGGAGACGTTGGGATGAGATGTATGGCAGGGTGGTACTAGGCAGCGGAGATATTTGAGGAATGCCTTCTCAAGCAGCTCTTTGTGGGGGGAGACCGAGGGGAGAGTCAGCGAACGCCTCCCACCTCACCACGCATCAAAAGTCTGCGAAAGCCCCCCCGCCTCCAGGTGTCTGTAACTCAAAGCTTGGAAAAGCACTCTTTTCCTCTTTTTAATTGTAGTTCTCTCCTTTCTCTGTCCCTCTGCCCCTTCACTCCAATCCCCCGCTGAGCTGCCCCCGTGGAGCTGCTTGGCCTGCTGGGAAGGCAAACATTCTCCACTGTGTATCTTCTACAATAGACATCCTGCCCTTCCTGGCATTTCGTGACCAGGCCTGGACTCCAGAGATGACTAAGAGGAGCTGGGGAAGGGGGGAGCGGGGGTATTAACCTACACAGTATCTATAGCTGGCTCGCTCTTTGTCATGTGGAATCCCACTAACCCCACTCGCATGTGCCCCACAAAGAGTGCCACCTGTTTCTAGGAAGTGAGAGGGGAGCACAGAAGGGGCTTTAGGGAGAAGATCCGCTCGGCCACTTTTCCTAATTCCCTTGTTATGCTTCCGCCCTGATAGCGTGCAGCAGCTCGGTGATAAAGAGCAGCGGAGCTTCACAGCTGGGCAGCGAAGAGCAAGAACTCCTCCCTCACTCTCCTTTCACCCTCCTCTGCAAAGCGACCATGGGCAAATAAGGCCTGTGTGATTGTTTATTAGCCGTTGTCATGGAGGAAAATAAATAAGCCAGGAACGCAATAAGGCCTGTGGCGGTGGCAGCTTTTAAAGAAGGGAAGTGCTGTGACCTCCAGGGTTGAGGAGATGGGGCTTTGGATTGACATGGATTGTTGGAGATACTTATGGCCTGTTAGAGGACATTTATTTCTGCTGTCAGTGTGTTCTTTTCTTTCAAGTGCATGTCACAGAAGCATCCATGCTGGGGGCGTTCAAAGTGGCACCGCAAAATAGGCACAGCAAAATAGAGTGCGTAGGGCGACACCGCTTCCTTTAACTACCAGGTTCGACGAAAACAGCTGAAATTGTGCACCTGGTATTTTCTGCAGCAATAGACTCCCACAGTTCATAACAATGGAAATCAAATTAGACCTAAAATTACAATGAGGCAGTGCGCCTTGAAAAAAGCTTGTCAGCAGCACCTCAAAGAGCAATCCGCTTTGAACATATCTTGTTTGCACTTTGCAGCAATTATACCAAAACTAACGAGTATTTTGACAGCATGGTAAAAACTTCCTGAGACAAGCTCTCGGTGTCTTAAATTCGTCCTGTTTGCTACCTGCAAAATGCAACTGTTAATGAAGCAGGTGAGGTTTCAAAGCTAGCAGCAAATGAGAGCCACAGCGCTGATAAATTTCAAATGCGTTCACCTTGTTAGCTAACCAGAGGGCAGAAAAGACCGGACAGCAGACAGAGGTGTTGCATCAGAAAGCCATTGACCTTCACTTTCATTACTCTCTTTCTTCCTCGCCGTCTCTTTTAAACATAGAGGGGTGACTCCCCGGCTAATGAGCAGGATTAAAGTAGGTCTGTGCACATGTGTGCTTGCATGCATGCAGTACATGCATGTGTGTGTGAGTGACCGTGGGGTTGAGGGTCTTTTTTTTTTTCATCTGCCGGTGAAGTGTTTCACCTTGGCCGCAGCTTGGAAGGGCAGCCTGATTGAAAAGCTTTCTAGCCGTGGCATCTGCCATCCTCCCCGCTGCTCTGTCACCACTTTGATTCATGCACAACCTGACCACAACCGGGAGGCGAGCCACTCTACCTCGCAGCGGGAGGCAGGTCCACTTCACAGCGGAGGAGTAGGAAAAGGAGGAACGAGGGAGAGAGAGGAAGAGACGACAAGGCCCGTGCTCATAAATAACCCACTGGATTTCAAGTCTCTCATCTGCGGCAGCACAAAAGCATCACAGTCTCACGTGTCTGCCTGTTTTGTTTTTCATCTCGATGTGGGAGTTAGCAAGTTGCGTTTGCCAGGGACTAGTGTCCCTAAGCTGTTTCTGGCACATGGCTGGTGAATTCGTATTTCTTCTTCCTTCCAGCCCCAAACCAATGCAATCTTCCCTATATGGAAGTTTCTTGTGGAGCGGAGCTGCAGCCCACACAGCTCAGAGATGTCAGTTGTATGCTCTTTTACTTTTTATCCAAAACAGATTGTTAGAAAAGGAGCCGTATGGAGAGATTCATGATTAGAGGACAACATTTGGTAATCTCAGCTCTCTATCTGGACTCACATCTATTTACTTTAAGAAAATTCATTCTCATTTTCCTTTGAGCGCCGATGATAAAGCATTAAACACCGAGGCTATAATTCAATTATGCGTTCCTGTTTCCAAAGGACAGTTGGCAATAAGTGCCGTCTCCCCCTTGCTCTGCTTCATATAATATAATTAGCAACAGGTTTTCCTCTCCTGCCTTTTTTCTTTCCATCAAATGCTGATTTCTCCGTTTATGAGGCGGTATGGAAAACAACAAGAACAGCGTGAATAAATGAAGAATAATTACAGTTCAAGATATACGTGGGTGGCAGAGCAGTAGTCAGGGGTGGATTACTTTAAAACAGAACCTCCCAATGTCTTACTTATCCCCCCGTCCCAGAGGAGAAAGCAGAGAGAAGAGGCTCTTTAGTTGAATTGATGAGAGAGTTCTGGACACTTTAATACGGCGTGTCCAGGCTTGTCAGACATGTTTCGTTCAGTGGTCTAACCTTGAATGGAGCCTATGATTTTGATTGATGCTGCTGTGGTCCTACGCAGCTTGTTTGTTGCCCTAACGCCCCGGTGCTTACAGATCCACAAGGGGTGGCAGGTGGGAGGGGGAGCCCAGCGACCACAGGGCTCTTTATTCAAACAATCAAGCAAGTCTCCAGAGGGGCTCTGGGTGAACCAAAGTTTGTTTGCAGTGGTTAAGAGGGCAGGTAGTTAGGAAGTAGGAAGCCGAGGACCCTCCTGTCTCAGCCCCAGATCCCCGGGGTCATTTTCGGTCACTGTTTTTTGCGCACAGCGGGCCGTTGGCTTGCTGGTGTTTCTCCACCACTATACTCTGTGTGATTCAGCCAGGGCAGCAAGCAGACAGTGATTGATGGGGCGGTACCCCGCTGCTCTCTGATTGAGTTAGAGCCACTCACAATCGCTGGCTTTGTTTGCTCTTTGCTTGATCTCTCCTCACTAAATTGGCAACATTAGTTGTGGTCTTTCTTTTTCATTGCAGCAACCGTTGCAATTTTTTTTCTCACGGCCTTATTTGCTTTGTTAGATGGCAGTGATTGTAAAAAAAGACGGTAAATTGTGCTTAACAGCAACCTTTTCTGGCATTATCTCAGTAGGGAAGTGCTGAAAGTATTATTAGTTGCCTGTATCTCTGGCGCCTGCTGAGCTGTTACAGGATGACCCCTGCCTACATGGGGATAAGTGACAAGCAGGCCCCTCTCCACCGTGCATACTTGCACAATCTCCCAGAGGGCTTCACCAGAAAGCACAGGGAAATAATACCACTGGACAGACGGCCTCCAAGTTGACAGGAAAGTTTGATTGTCCAGCCAGTAAAAGGAGGAGTCACCTTGCCCTCCAAATGCTGGCAATAGCTGGCTGGCCATCAGCACTTAAATCAGCCCTGTAATGCCAAGTATTCAGCTTCTCTGCCCAACACCACGGAAGAGATGCACCGCTTGGCATGTGGCCCTCACAGCACGGCCTATTTGGCTTTCAAAGTGCTGCATCATTGGAAAATCTTTGCATGCAGTGGGAACAATGCAGCCGTCAAAATGAAATAAAGGATGAGGTTCTGAACATTAGATATTGCATCCTAGAGCTGATCAAAGGAAATTGTCTGGACCTGGCAGCAACTGATTATCTGGCCATGTCCTGAAAAATGTCCCTGTTGTAAAAACGCTTCATTTATCACCATCTGTTTTCTTCTCCCTGTTAAGAAGTAGAAATATAGCTTGTCTTGTCTCAGGTTTATTGTGTGGTTTAAGGTCAGGTGTGAGTGATTCCGTGTGTTGCATACACTGAGGAGGACAATAGTCCTGCACGTCCCTCCCACAGGGTCTGTTCACAGTCTTCCCTGCTCTCAGCCAAGTGACTGAATGTCCAGCCAGATGACCGGGTCACGAAGCACCCAGCTCAGACTGCTCTCTGACCCCCCCTCCACAGGCTCCGGGGAGGACACAGAAGAGGCAGAACGCCAGGGGGGACGGATGGGACGTTTAATTGAATAATTCCCAGTGCAGTTATTATTACCATTGCCCTCGAGCTGCCATTGCAGAGCCATGTAAAAGAATCTTAAAGAAAGGGAGCATGCTTCAGGCCACTGAACTTTTAACTGGATTCGTGTTGGCACCTGTTTGCCGACCACTACTATCAGCTATTTGCTCTATTTTTCTCTTTTGTTAAAGTTCCTTCACTGCCTCTATCAACAACTCGACTTACATGCCTTCTCTATCTCCCTCTGCAGTTTCCCTTTAACGCTCCAGCTCCGCTCTCCCACCCACACCACACTCTTTCTCTCTTCCTGCCCATTGTGGAGAGGCGAGAGAGTTTTGAACAGCACCCAAAGGCTTTACCTCTAGTTGACCTCAGCCATAACTCCCCTCCTCCCTTCCATACTCCTCTGCTCCTCTTGCCTTTTTGAATGCGGCGTGCTCCTTACACAGCTCGTTACCCGGCGGGGAGCACCGCTACCTTCTCGCAGCATCACAAACAGATAGATGATTGCCTCTGCATATGCCTGCTCGGTTTTCTGGGAGTGCATATTGATGCTGTTGTTGTTTTTTCCTCGTCGGCTCATGAAATGTGAAGTCATGAAGCGCTCACATGGCTAATTTTAGTTCCATTTTAAGTTCAGTGGGTCACTTGCTCAAGGTTGTTTACAATTATCTTCGTGTTTCCTTATGTTTCTTCTTGTCACATGGTTCCAGTAATCCTGACCTCAATCATCCTACACATGTAGTCATAGACAGGATATCCAGTAATAGTTTGTGCCCTAACAAGAACCCTCCTTTTGTGACATACCCAAAATAAATGGGACACAGTGTCAGGATTCTGTATGGATCTGCATCCTAGTCTCCTTTATTAGAAAGTTAGACTGAGTAATAGTGAACCAAATTACCAAAGGCACAGACAGGACTTGCTCAGAAATGATTTTGAATGAAAATTGTATGAAAGTAGCAGTGTCCTTTCCTAAAAGCACTAAAATGTCATATCAACAAGACGACAAATAAATGTCCAACTGTGCCAGCTGTGATAACGAAAGCACTAAAACTGAGCATAGTTTTTTTTCAGTTCTGTTTTCTGCAGAACTGTGAGGCTTTGTGCTCTCAGGTGATGCTAGTTGGAAGATGATTCAAGCAGGT
This sequence comes from Chromis chromis, assembly GCA_900302755.1. Taxonomy (NCBI): domain Eukaryota; kingdom Metazoa; phylum Chordata; class Actinopteri; family Pomacentridae; genus Chromis; species Chromis chromis. The sequence continues at coordinate 11,196 of OMNN01028651.1, read as the reverse complement.
GCCAGACCAAATAACGTAACAACCCCTCCCCCCCCACTGTCGGCGCATATTGGAACTCTGCTTAAGGGGCTGTAATGCACTGAGATACTTTACCAATTCACACACTGAACTGAGGGTTATGGATTTAAAGTCTTCATTATCCAGTAGGTTGAGATGAAGCAGCCATTTGCGTCCTCCCTCCCAGCAGGGTGTGCATGTATTCATGCCGCCGACGTGTTCCATGGGGTGAGCAGGCGACGACAGCAGGGCGGGGACAGTGTGTTTTAAAAAGAGACAGTATACAAGTCGGCCCCGCTGTGGCACATCACCCCTTTCTCCCTGTGCCCTGTTATTTTTACCCTTGACTTCTCATTGTTGCGACGACGGCATATCATCTGAGCCGTGCCACAGACCCCTGTGGAGGACTATCTCTTCACTCACCTCTGCCTGCCCCTCTCTCCTGTGTAATCAGAGATCCTCTCAAATGTCAAGGTGGGACAAATGGGAGCCATTCCCTTCTGTAATGGCCCCAGAAATGGGCTGAAGTGCTTCTCTTACCCTCCCTCTCTTTCTCTCTTTGAGAAAACGCGTGGTCCTTTTCATCCTTTCTCTCTTTTTTGGCTTGCTTCCTTTCCTTGTATTTTTCAGAATTTTATGCCAGTTTCCCGCCTTTCTTTTCTGGTTCCTTTGTAAATCGTATCACAGAGTTTCTGGCTGTGTTCTGTTAACATGTTGAACCTTTACAGGAGAGGGTGTCTAACTGACACATTGCATAATAGCTCTCAGTGAAAATGACTATATAATAAGGCCATTACTACGCTTCTGTTTTACCTCTGTGAAGTGTTTCTGTGAAAATCACCCAAAGGGCTGGTCGCTTCATTTGCAAAACTACACTTTCATAGTGGAAATACTCGTAACTGCACGCTAAGATGAATGTGTGCTGTATTTGCTGTATGCAAAGCAGTTTTGTTTCTGAAGCTCACTTAGGAGGGAAAAGGTGCTAAATGTGTATTTCCATTTTTGCCATGAGCAGATTTCTAATTGATTATACTTACTGCATTCATGATAACCAGAAGTGTGATAGAAAAAGAGATGTGGAATAAATTCTTGGCTACTTATTTTGTATTTAAAAAAACAGGAATTTATCACTTATCATTTAGAAATTTTAAGAAAACTATTGAAACCGAGGTGATAATCAGATTAATATAAACTATTTATTATTGTTTCACTGAAGGAATAACCAGCAGCTTACATGTGTTTTGTCCACAATTTCTGGTTAGTTGAAGGATTTTCTGAGCTCAGCAAGAACACTTTTATTTATTTATTACTGTAAAATATGTTGAACATAGTCATTTTGAAGCAAGAATCAATTTTTGGAAGCATTAGAACCAAAAAGTCTAAGAATTATAGAAGCTTTTGATTGACAATAACCGCAAATGCTGACACCTTCAGTTGTTTTATTGTCCGATCAGCAGTGGTGCACCACATCAGGAGAAATGCCTCAGCAACAGAGAGTAAATGTACTAAATGTTTTGCTGAAGCTCCTGACATACATTCACATTAGTATAATGATGTTATTGTGACCTACTTGTCATGCTTCATGATTTTAATAAGGGAAGAGAGTCCAAGCAGGATGAGTGAAATTATGCACAGCCCTGCTTTGGCCCTGTAGGCATGTCACAGCCGTTCATGGGAACTGAAAGCAAGTCAGCTGAACGTACTTTTGCATCCCCAGGGTTTAAAGTGCAGTAGGTCTTACATGTGAGGTGAGCCCAGGCGGTTTAGACAGCCTGCTAACAGTGGGAGCTTTTGTGATCACTTTTATTTCCCCCTGCTTGTTATTTAGCTCCGCCCCTCACAGCAGTGTGAGCCTGCTCTGTGCTGAGCAGAAAGGATCCCCCCCTTGGGGCAGAAATCTCCCTCTGTCAGTCCGTGCTCATATTTCTGAATAAAGGATTATTGTGCATGTTGCAGAGGGAGGGGGAAGCAATAATTGAGTCTAAACAGCCAAATTCATTAATTTGATTGTTGGCGACAGCAGATCTCTCGACAGTGTAATTAGGGAAGCTAATGGATGGAGGCATGCTAAATCCATCAATGCTAATGATAATTGCAGTTTAGGAAAGCGAATATGCTTTACAAACGTGTGGCCGAGGCCGCTACAAAATCAGAAACAGCCACGGCGACTAAAAATATGACGAGTGTAACCGTGTGGGGGTGACACCCAAAGAGGCCCTTTTGCAGCTGGGCCATCTGGGCGGGCAATATCCATCTCTTCATCCATCTTTTTTTATCTCCATCCATCTATGTGGAAACATGGTGGCGAGCAAAGCAATCATGCCCTTCTACCCTCACCGACAAGGAACCACTTCTGAAGCCATCAGCTCTGATTGGTTTGAGGTTTATCCCGCTGGGTGAGTTGCCACATTCTGAGGCCTTCAACTCCTGCAATAATTTTCTGCAAAGTGAAGGTACATCAGTGGAGACAGTGATAGCTGAAAAAAACTGCTGTTTTTTTTATGCGTCGTGGTCAAGCTTCTATTTAAATGATTAGGTCTTTCCCTTCAATAAAAACCTTAATGCTAGCAAGTCAATTAGGGTTAATGTTTTTTAGCTGAGGACATTAAGATGTAGACCTGGTTTACTGCCCCATTTTTTTTCTTATTTCCTTGTCTGTCCAGGCGAGTTGACATGAGGGTCATTTCAGCTGGACTGGTGCCCAAGGAAAAAGGGAACCTGTTATTCTAGTTCAGGTTAATGAATGTCATATGCAATGGGGAGGCAGTATGGGATGGAAAGTAAAAAAAGAGAGACAGTTTTATTTCGGCAAGGTATGTCCCCTCCAGGCTTGGAAAATGTAACTCAGAGATCAGCTTGTCTTGGGGCCTCTTGTACAAACGTTAATGATGTTTTGCCAGAGCCCCAAGTGACAGTTTGTTAGACGAGACTCGTTAATACGTGAAGTGTCTGGGCCGGAGTTTCCTGACAGCTGAAAACAAGGTCCTTTTTCCTGTTAAGTCTCCCCGGGCCCCACAGCGCTGTCCCCTAGTCCGTTGTTTAGGCTTTCCCCACTTGTGCTACCCAGAGACGTTTTGACATGTTGTAGGTGACATGTTTTCATGCAGCGGTAAGCTGTACGCCGACAGTCGCAGAAAGAGAAATGCGAGCGAAAGGGTCGGGCATTTGTTCTGTACACAGCCGAACCAAAGGGCAGTAGCGAAGAAAGAGCTCTTGTTCCGGGGGTTTCCACGGCATGCTTGAGCTTATAAATGGTCTGATTAAGAAATCCAACCAATTGTATGAGGCTTATACAGTCTGTCATAGCGTTAGTACATTGCCTCAGATTGTATTGCTTTTGTAGAACCATATCAAGCAGACATTTATAGAGGGAGGACAGATTATTTCCATGGGAAAGCTTCAGGCAATATAACTGTTATATTGTTAGGCCGGTGGTTTGTCGCCTTCTCTTTGGCTTTGTAAGGAGGGCTAATGTTCTCGTTTGACACTAGCGGATTGCTTTCTCTCTGTGCCTGAAGAAAGAAGGCAGGCTAATACATTTGAGTCGGTGAAGCGAAGGTCGTTGAGAATTACATTCGCCCCCTCCCTCACCCTCCTACCCCTCTCTTTTTTCCCTTTAATTTCCCCACTGGATTGGCAAACCGTTTTCACTATTAGCACTGTGGTGGGCAGCTCATTGTGTGTGTGTGTGTGTAATTATGTGTATGTGTGTTGTGGCGTGCTGGCAGGCCCACCCAGACCCAAAGCAGAGCAGACAGATAAATAGGTGCGTGGCTCAACTGGATTGTACTGTCAGGAGGAATAACAACAACATCAACAGCGGTGATACAACATAAAAAGGTCACCACACGGAGGAGGAATCTAAGTTTAACATGACAGGTCAGGAGGACAAAGATGAGCCACCAAACCTGTAGGTGTTTTTAAGTAGGCCATGTTCATGTATTTCTTTTGTGATGCTTGATAGAGGTTGTTAAGTGTCCTCTGTCTTCCCTGAGGACAGCCCCACAAGTGAGTACCCACAGGTGTTTAGAGCACTAGATTAGAGCTACATTGAACACAGCTGGCAACAGGAGAGACTTTCGAAGGCGTCAAACTGCCCAGCCAAGCGTTTCCCATAATGTCTTCCAGATGATAAGGGCCTGGATGGATCTGTGTTAGCAGAGCAGAGTGTGTGGACCTACTGGCGCAGAACCGCTGCAGTTCTGGCTGACACACTAGTCATTTAGGCACAAATAGAGACATTCTGGAGAAGGAGGTCTCTTCTTTCTATCTTTCACAGCGAGGTCCCCCAGGGCGTCTTCTCGCTTCCATCTGCATTCTCTCTCCCGCTGCACCGCCTTGACGAGGGCCATTCGAGCTGATGATGTGCCAGGATAAAAATGCAATAAACAGCTTTTCAGGAGGTGCAAAGAATCGAAATAGAAGCAAAAAATAAGCGGGTTTTCTTTCCTCTTGTTTGAATGGTGAGAAAGGGGTTTATGAGGACAGGCAGGATGAAAACATTAGTTGTCCCGCGTCTATTTGTGTGCACACACACTTGCTATACTGTATACAATACTCATAATGCTCTGCATCGACACACATTTGTTTGCGCATGTATTGGGGCATACACACCATGCGCACACACACAAACACTTGCTCAGCTCCTTCAGCTGTACTGCAGCTCGCTCTTCTCTCCTCCTTCATCTCAGTGATGCATCTCAGCATCAATTTTTTAGACGTCTGGCAATGCTCAGCTTTTGGCAGTTGTGGGAGGGTTGGGGTGGAGGTGTGTGAGGAGGGTGAGGAGGGTGAGGCAGAGACAGAGGCTCTGGGGTGAATTATAAGCCTGCTGATAGTACAGAGCAGGGCCACGGAAAGATAGATGCTCTCTGTTGTGAGATGGGAAGCGAAAGATGGAGAGGAGAGGAGAGGAGAGGAGAGGAAGTAACTTCAACAAAAATGTTAAATGATATTAAGAAGACGCCTACACAAGTATGTTTACCCTCCTTTCAGTAACTAAAACAACCTCAGGACTTTTAAAAGTATTTGCTCTGGTGACTCAACTATATGATATCATTACAGCAGAAATCCGGATGCCAGGGGAGCTCTTTAAACTAACTAATGAGGAACTCCCTGGCTGTTTCACCGCAACGCAGCGGAGGATAACACAGTAAACACCATGTGAAACTAGTATTTTTTACTGAGCTGCTGCTGATAAAGTAGTTGAAACAAGGTGGTACTTGTGTAAGCCAAGCCGGGATGTTGCTACAGCTGGTGGTCCGATGAGGGAAGAGGAAGAAGACCTGGTCTGAAATCACAGCGCAGTTACAGGAGAAATGGGGAGAAGCCAAAAAACCCTGGTCGGGGATTTCACATAGAAACAGAAAAGACTGAGCTCCCAAAAGATTTCAGAGCATATTAAGAAGTCAAGTGGAAGAAAACCAAATCACTCCAGTCAGTTTTTTGATTAGAGTTGTAATGCAGCTATAATGCCTGTATGAGCGACCCTGAATAGAGGTTTTAGGATTGAAGGACTGGCTATCAGAGGCTGCTGGAAGTCACTGGTTTTAAGACAGCTGCTTTCTTGCTAGCAAACCTTTGACACTGAAAAATTAAATGAGAGATGAAGAGCAAGAAGAGCTACTTGATGCATCTTGACAGCTTCATATCACCTCAGATCACCCCACATGAGCAGAAATACGAGTGAAGTCATCCATCCGCCACACTTCTGTGCCGCTTCTTTCCAGCTCTGCATTCAGTTACACTCTGTCCTTCTCTCACGAGCCGACTCCCTCTACTTGCCTTATTATTTTGCATATAAAAAACCCAGTAGACACCACCTCCCCCAAATCACCCCCGGTAATTCAATTTCTCTTTTAAAAATACATTTTTTTAAATTCGAGTCAGGTGAAGGAAACCATTTACTAGAAAAAGGTGGCAAAGGCTGCATGTTGATACATGTCAAGTCCCACCTGAGGGATTAGTCCACCCTAGCCATCATTCAAAGTGTAAATCGCCTTTTTGTGCGAAATCCCATGCATTAAGTGAGTTCAGAATCGCTAAGGAGGTCTGATGTTTTGACAGTAATTTGGGAATCAAGCAAAACTATGAAAATAGGCCCCTTAGCCCAGAGGGCACATATTTTCTGAGGACACAGAAATAACATGTGTGCGACTGAATGTGACCACACACCTGCTGAACATACACACATTAAAATTCAGTTCTGCATGTAGCGTGTATTTCTTCTGGTCCCTGATGAAGACGGACGAACAGTGCCGCAGGCCAGTCAGAGTTTGGGCAGGAATGTATTCGATAAGTGGCCTGCAGAGCTGAAAAGTATCACGGGAATTCACGTTATGGGCAATTAGGAACAGTGGAAACCTGAACCGAAATCTGCTTTTGGAGCAGCACTCGCCCCGTCATTCACAGTCAAAACACAGCACGGAAAAGTCATCTCTACCCATCATTCAAACTCACACGTGCGCACACATGCAGGCACTGGAGTGAAAACCACAACTCAAACGCATTTAATGTACACTTTTAACAAGTGCCTGAAAGCACACTTTCACGCTCACACTGATAACCAGGGGCTGTTTAGACCACCCTCGTTGGCCAGGCGCTCTGATTTCTCCTCTACCAGCTTAAGTTTCGCTTTCCAGATTCCATGTGTGTGTGTGTGTGTGTCACGGCTCTTGTTCCCAGTCCTATTTCAAAGCTGTTTTCCTCTTCTGCTCCTAAACTCTGCGCCGACTCAATTAAGCTGCTGCTCCCTTCAATAGCCGTGGGTCTGAAATTCCATTTGAATGTGATGTTTGAGTGTGTGTGTGTATGTTTTTTTAATAGCTTTAACACCTGCTCTTTCTATACACCAACCTAAGCCAAAGGCCAAAATATAATTACGTCGTAGTTCCTTATTCTTTTATAGAACAGGCACACACACACACACTGAGGGTGTTGTCCTGTGGTTAAACAGGAGATAGACAACTGTTTGGCTGAAGTTCAGTAGTTAAAGCAGTTACATAAACCTGACCTCTGTGCTACTGGGAGCACAAAACCTCTGCAGAGTGTGTGTGTGTGTGTGTGTCAGGTCGATATAATGAAAGCCTAGCCTGCCCACCTGTTCTCTGAGTTTTAACCTGAGACCTCATTAGTACACAGTGTTTTATTTCCACTACATTACCTGCACAATATGCTGTGTTGCTCTGTGTTTGTGGCCCTCTGAGAGTGTGTGTGTGTGTACTGTTTGTCTTCCTACATGCACAACATAGCCCGAGTAGCAGTAATGTTCTAATCGCCAGCTTATTTAGAAAGAAAATGAATACTAGCCCTAAGAAGAAAACGATTTATACTGCGCTGTGGGACTGACGCCGCCTCTCCTGTTTGTTCAGGTACGACTACGTGGAGGTGAGGGATGGAGTGGATGAGAGCGGTCAGCTGGTGGGGAAGTACTGTGGGAAGATCGCCCCCTCTCCGGTCGTCTCCTCCGGAAACCAGCTCTTCATCAAGTTCGTGTCTGACTACGAGACCCACGGAGCAGGTTTCTCCATCCGATATGAGATCTTTAAGACAGGTGGGTGAACTATTACGGTTTGAACTTTGCAGTTATTTGAAACAAGGCATGACACTGAAACTATTCATGATACAGACCTTAAACCACAGCTGCGTTTCATATTATACATTTTTCATCATTAATGTATTTTGTCTGAACTGTAGTCATAATTCTAGGCTAGTTTTTATGAACCAGTTTGCTTCTCGTCACAAAAGCAGCAAGAAAAGCGAGTGACAAAACTTACCACAGAGTCAACTTAGTAGCTGTTCTGGAGCCTTTTTAATCATAAACTGCAATTTCTTTCAACAAATGGAAACTTTCCAGCTGTCACAGATATTGTAGAATTTCCATTTAGTACCTTAAAAACTTCTCGTCAGTGTTTGCAAAGAAACTTCAATTCAGTGAAAACTAAGCAATATGCTGCTGTGTAATGTGATTTTTTTTTAAATTACTGTCCCCCAAGAGTTTTAATTCTCTAACACTTCAGTTTTGTTTGTGATGGTTAGTTGTTTTTTTTCTTCGTGTTTTGCTAGTTTTCCCATCTGTCATTCCACCACGCAGCTTTAGCAATTTGAGTCCCACCGATACAAAACTAGCAGTGTATTTCACAATCTTGTTACTGTGAAGCACTTGTTCCTGCGCCACCATCTGCTCAGCCTTGATGTGTGCTCTGCTACATGTACTGCAGACTGAGCTGGGAGTACTGGAAGCCATGGAATCGAAGCTACTCTGCTGAATATGTGACCCCAAGCATCTTTTTCTTCATCATGTACTGTTACAAAAAAAACATATACACCAACACTGATATCTCTGTGATAGACATCAGCTGACCAATGCATTAGTCTGTACTCTTCCTGTTTCAGTCAATCCTGCAGATTTCCTACAATATAAAATTGATGATGCTACAAGACAGTCCTCTGTGTTACCATCTCATTTGTTAACTTCGCTAATATTAAATTAAAAAGAATTCATGTGACCTCTTCTTGCAGTTGTCGACATCTTGGTGCAAGGTTAGTAGAGCACTGGTACAAGCTCCTCATTTATCTGTAGCCAAATCTATCAAACACACAGAGTCCGATACAGTATGAAAACTGGAGGAATAATTCTGATAATGAAGCAAGAAAGAGCCTCTCCGTCTAATTTCATGGTTTGTTTGTGATTCAGTCAAGGCATCAGAGCATCAAATTATGCAATTGCAATATGGCAGGCAATATGCTTCATTCAAAACCAATGAATCATAGTCCCATATGTTCCATAATTGTAGCAGTTTTTATCTGGTGTGAATTATTATACAATAAGCAGGGGCATAATTCGCTAAGCACTGATTTAACAAATGTTGTTTCAAGTGTTGGTTTTATTGTCAGATGGCAATCCACAGCTCGAGTATGAAGCAGCCCATTATAACCGCTGACGAGCTGATTGTGGAGAAAGTGAATTCAATCACTTGGCAGCATTCAGGCTCAGGAGGTGCCTTCAGTGCTGCAGCGGTATGCAATCAGTGTTAGGTTCCTTCCTCAGTGTTCCACCTAAAAATAGGACCTCTGTGTAATTATAGCTGGGAATCAGGTATGTTCCACCACAACATCTCGGGATGTCTATCTTATCAGAACACAGCATAACAAGTAGGAGAATTTCCTGTTGGTTTGCTGCCTTCCTTTGTTTGGACTAGAGGAAGGAGGAAGAGGACAGCATATCTGGAGAGTGACTAGTCGGCAGACAGGTGCTACAGACTCCACTTTCATTAATTAACCTTAGCAGCAGTCTATGGGACAGCCCCCCCATGACCTCGGAGACATGATGAATAGCCTGGCAAGGTCCCTCCTTCCTTTTAATCTGGGCTAGTGTGTGTTTGTGCTCGTGTTTGTGTGTCTGGGTCCGTGCGTGTCACCATCGCGGCGGGGCAGCTGGTGGAGTGTGGGTCCATTTACGAGATCAAAGCGATACTCCACCCCGACATACGCAAACCCGTCCGCACATACTGCCTCATTCCCCTTGATAGGCCGGTTAAATCTACATTCTTTCCATGATTAGCTTGGTATTTCCCAGTCTCATCTATTAGCCAGGACTGATTATAAATGAGGCGTGTTAGGGGCCCTTTGGCGATAGGGGAGGAACTGCTGAACACAATCATAGGCCTCTGAGATATGAGGAAATACAGATCTAACAAGAAATATGGATGTAAGTGTGGACAGAGATAGAGTCTGGGCTACAGAGTTTGAGCGAGATGACAATCTGTGCTTTTTTGCTGATTGAATCCAAAGAGAAATCAGGACTCTGGGGGGAAAAAGTGGCCAGAACTTTTTTTTTCTCTGGATGTTTTGCACCCAGTGCTGTGGCCCTGCGGAGAAGATCACCATGGGTGTGCCATTGCTTCCTTAGTGGATCCAGACCCTCGCTTTGCTTTGAATTCACTCTGTGTTTTGACTACTGCGGCGCCAGCTCCCGCCAAGAACAGGGCTCTGAGATCAATTAACAGCTCTGTTTGTTAGAGTGAGAGAGAGAACCAAGCAGAAAGAGAGATACAAAGCTAGCTGATTAGCACAGCTTATCAACAAGCAGGGTATTAGTTGGGAAAACATTGTGTTGGCTAACACATGTAACGTTAATGATGATACACAGATGCTCTGATAACGGATGGAGGAACGGGAGGCTCGCGCTTGTGCATGTCAATGAAGGGAAATGCAAAGAATGCAGGCTGTTTATCAGTGTGATTATAGGCCTGGATCACTGAAGTCAACCTCGGGGACTGGTACCGCCTTTCATCCCGGGTGAAACACAAGCAGAGGTCACATGGAAGATAAATATACTCACAAAGCAAACATACCTAAGCACATATTCCCCTTAGGGATCACATGCTAACTTATACAAGTGTTTATATGTACAGGTTTACCCACTTAAGCTGTAAACTATGTAAACACACTTTCACACACACTTGAAAATGCTGGCATTCGTAGCGCTGGCTTTTATCAGCGGTAGCCTGCAAAGTGTCTAATTGGAAGAGAACAGGTTGTTTTGCGGCTCTCTATGGCTGCTTCCACATCAGTCTCTACCGCTCTCCACTCCTCAATCCCATCCAACCATCTTAATTAGCATGGGCTATTTATTTTATGGCCTGCAAATTGGCAGCCTCGCTCCGCTGGCTGAAGTCTGGCAAGAGACAGGAGGAGCGAGATGGTGGGGAAGAAAGAGATAGAGAGGAGGGAGAAGTCGGGGTGGGGAGGAATATTTGAGCTGAAGGGAGCAGATTAGCAAGCTGGTAGTGTTTGACTCTACAGAGGCCTTCCAGACGAAAAATAAAATAGCGAATAAAAAAGGCAAACTGTGACCTTGACTTAACAAAAAAACAACCAACAGCGTGAATGAAAATCAGAAATGTCAGCCCTGAATAGCTGAATAAACTGAGTTGACGTCGCGTTGCCCTCCACCAAAATTCTCGCTGCTCTTACAGACGATGGAAGGCTGTGTTTATCCCGTCATCTGACAGACTCTCACTTAAAATCCTCAGATGGTTCTGGAAAGAGCCATCCTCTTAAGTATACGCATGCACGCACATGCACAGCATATGTTTTCTTTTAGCAGCTCTGCAGTTTGCTTAGAGCCACATCAAGGCTGGCCGAGGGCCCATTGAAGTGGGCGAGGAGGCAGAGATAGTGCCGCCGGTAGCCCCC
>OMNN01028650.1:0-16911 GCA_900302755.1 Chromis chromis | reverse complement strand
GGGTCAAGTGAGTTGACCCCTGACCTCTGTGCCTTTGAGGGGTCAGACAGTCTTGGGTTTGCTCAGAGCATCACTTCCTCACCTTGAAGATTTGTGTGTTTTCATACCCAGGAGCCTTTAAAATGTTATTCATCAGCAATTGTCATTTGTAATTTCCTGCAGCAAAATGTGTATGCAAACTCAACAATGGAATTCAAACATTATTGCATTTCAGCAAGCATGCTGTGCACTCACAAGGTTGGTTTGCTAAAATCTTTAATGCAATGACCACCAAAGGATCCATCGGGAGTGTGAAGACAGAAGAATGAAGAGGCAGAGGAGATGACCATCCTCCCACCCCCCCTGGACACACACAACACCTGCACTGTTAGAGCCTTTGATAATACATTATCATCAACCCTGCTGCCAATATGAACGAGCAAATCACCCACTACTGCCTTAGTTAAGCACCACTCCAGCAAGCAGGGAATGTTCCCACAACACTGGCTAATATTAACTACAAGCTCTAATAATGTTTGAAAGAAAAAAAAAAAATCTAATGCTCAAAGAACATTTTAGGGATATTTATAATTTCAAATAAGGTACCTATGACATTAAAAGTGAACTAAGATGAAACATTTTAACATTTAGAAGATGTTTCGAGGATGTTGTCAAAAGAAGAACATTCAAAAAAAGTTTTCAAGATGTTATCGAGGCCAATAAAATGTTCTAGTAATTTCATAAATCAACAAAAGGTGGAATATTTTTGCCTGAAACATTCTGAGGATGTTTTGGGGATGTTGCTCTTGAGAACGTTCCCACAATGATAACAGGCGTTCTCAATGCAACGTTCGGAAAATGTTTTAGGAACATTTTCGGAGTTATTTAGAGAACTTTATCCTGACTTTAAGAAAAACATTAGCGGAATTGAAAGACATTACTAGAACTTTGCAGAACTTTCTAAGAATGTTAATAGAACAAAAAAAATGAGGCTGGGACTGTGTCATTGGAAAGAGCACAGTGGCTCCTTTGAATACTGTGAGGATAACATTACCCCCCGGTGGATAATGTTTGCAACTGCACTCTGAAACTCATGAGTGAATGTCAACAGCCACCAGTACAATTAATCTCCATCCCTAACACTTTGTGGTTCATACAGTAGCTATGGAAGAGGGGATCCAACACTCTGTCTGCTGCTTCTAATACATGTGATATGTCAGCACCATCAGACATAATTCTATAATTTTTGCCCATCATCATTGTTATCATTAACTGGTGTGGAGTGCTGTCAGTGCAGTCAGTTAGGACTGTCAACCAGAGAGCCACACAGTAGCCCAGAGGGCAGGGCAGAGGGTGTATGTTTGCTTTCCACACACACACGCTCAGGGCGCTATGCAGACACTTTACGCAGTCCTTCCTCCTCTCTCTACTGCTGCTGCTGCTGCATTCTTTTTCTTCTGCGTGTTCTCCAGATGTCGTGTCCTCTTCGTCACCCCGTTCCTTTGCTCCGCTCTGCTCGGTTCCCCCGCCCGGAGACTTGTCACAGCCCCTAACCGCATCAGGAGCACTGCTAGATTGGATATACATGATCTGTCCATCCATCAATGGAGGAGAGGGAGAGGGAAGGAGAGAGAGAAATGGCAGTCTATCTGTGGAGAGTGAGATAGAGACACAAGGAGAAGGAGAAAAATAGGGATGGATCGTCCCCTGCGAGCATGAATCTCACACGCCAAAGAAAAATAACATTAAAAGACAGACATAAACAGAGGCATATTAAAAAGCCATCTTACACAACACATGCATGTAGGCATCTCAAACCTATACTGGGCTTCATAGAGGAATAAATAATCCTCTTTAGTGACAGTGATGCTTGGAGTCCTTATTAGTTGGTAATGTGATTTGTGATAATGTAGTTTTGTGGAGAAGTGGAATGCCTTACAAAACCAGGCATTCCCTAAAAAAGTGTTTCTGTCCCTCGGCACCTGAAGGTTGGGTTGGCGATGCTGAATCACCTCTCCATCCATTTTCTCCATTTCCATTCTGTGAACTGAATGAGCTGGAACATGTGTTATGGCCCCTGTAAAATGTGTTACAACGTGGGCACACAAACCTCTGGGAGCTGAGCTAACACTTGGCTCTATGCATTTTTATCTGCATGTGTTCCACTGTGGCAAGATTACTCCCTGTTGCAGACCTTGTTAATCAAGCAGAGTCAGGATCTGTGCAGAATGATGAGCTGATCTGTGTGATCAGCATTCACTCAGCATTGGTTCCACCTAGGTTTTGCATATGAGTGTTTTTATTACAGTTGCAATCATGTTGTACACACTACATTTAGATGTGATTATATACTGTTTGATATAACATAAATGCCAACAATAATTAATCTGTAAAACTTTCACTTGAAATTACCATTTTTTCTTTAACTGTCCAATAAATAAATCTAAAAACAAAGCATGCAGCTGCAATAAAAACAGAGCAGCTCTCCCCATTTTTACTTATGCTATTGCTTCTCACAGCTACAGACAATGTACTGTCATATATTTGTTTGATGTTTAATATACAGTACGAGGAGGGTTCAATCTGAGGTTGCCCTACCACTCCATTGTTCTATGGTGTGATATTCATCTATGTCTGCTGCTCTATCTTTCCAGATGATGCGGTATCACGAGCACATCTGTACATCTCCTCCCTTTCCCCTCCGTCTCCATCTTGCTCTCCTCATTCCCTCCGTCTCCTTCTCCCCTTCTCTCCTTTCCCTCTGTTTTTCCTCACACCTTTACCTCTGTCTTCTCTTATCTTTCCTTCCATTTTCCTCCTGACACCCCCTCCTCCTCCACCACCTCTATCTCCCTCCATCCCTCTCTCCCTTTCTCTCTGTCCCCTCTCCTCTCCTCTCTCGCTCTTTCTCTCTCTCTCTCCGCTGTGTTCTGATGAATTGCCTTCCCCTCCCGGTGAACTCGACCGATAATCCTGGGGAAGCAGTAAAAGACCATCGATCAGCCCTGCAGACAGGCCCACAAGCCACAGCACAGGAACAACACGCTAACAACAAGTCTCTGCACTTGGCTCTCAGAGTATGCATATATGTGCATGTATGCATGAGCATGTTTCCGTATACATGCACGCATTTGCAAACTTGATGCATGCATGCAGAAACAGCAGGTGGCATGAAAAACAGTCCACCTTGAGACAGAGGATTTAATCATATTAGTATTTTTGTTAGTCTGGTTCTTCACACATGTGAGCCACATGCAGTAATGAATCGAAGAGAGTTCTCCATCATTGCTGCTTGTGTTTCATGTGCTATGTTTAGCTGCGTGTGTCACCGGCATGCTTAGCATACACTGAAGTGTTCCCTCTGTGCTCATCCTCTGTGCTTCCTCACGTGATTCCCCTCCTGCTGTGAGTCATCCTCTTGAAATGTGTGCATGTTTGTGCTAACATGCATGTCTACGTGCATATACAGCAAGTGTGTGTTTGCCTCTTGGGTGTGTATGTTTGTCAGCATGTGTGTATAGTATTTATATATGTATGCAGCACACGCAGAGGCCATAAATCATCTGGCATTCTCCAGGCCCATCCTGAAGGAGAAGGGTAGAGAATGCACATGATCTTGGGCAAAGCTTGATGGCTATGAAACTGACCAATTGATTGATTGAAACAATTAATTTTGCGCCATGCTTTTATGGCTGAGAAGCCAAGTGATCATTAGTTTGCAACAAGCAAGTGAAGACAGCTGGATTGTTTTATAATTTCCCCTGAAACATATAGGAGTAGCTACTGGTCTGGGCTTAGGATAATGATAAGCTACCAGCTATTGGTTTAAGTTATATGACATGATATGATAGCTTGTAGTGTGCAAAGTCATGTATGAAGACCATTTGTCTTCATCCTCCATTTTACACACAAAAATAAGCCAACTTGAGCGATTCAAGCACAAGGCAGCCAATGGTCATTATTCTATCCCCTTAAATATGACAAATGGAAGACTGCCTCTATTGAATCCCATTCTTTACATGCCATATTACAACGCACTGCTGTTCGCCAGTGTGGAGGAGCTTGACCATAAAAAGCCAGTTGCTTGGAGAATAAATCTCCACTTTGACAACCGGTGAACTGCTTTTCATTGAGGAGACTCACCATTCATACTTTATCTCCCTTTTTATTTTGGAACTGTTTGTGAGTTGTCCTTCTGTGCCTTTCTCTTTGCTGCCTTTGTTCCTAATGTACTGGCAAGGCTGACTTCATTAAGCCCTGTATGCGGCAAACACATTTATGTCCTATTTTCATTTTTCCTATTTCATTTTGCCGTGATACACCACAGCACTGCCACCAAAGCGGAAAATAAAGCCCCTGTCAGGCTTGGAGCCATGTGCTCTTTGTGAACAAGGTGACACCTTGTGGACAAAGCAGATAACTGCAGCACCAGTTGAAAACAAATACAAAAGGCCAACTGACATACTTACAATGCAAGCTAGTTCCCAGCAGAGAACAAACCTCTAGTTATCTGCAATTTTGAACTGAGAGGAGAGAATGAGGGCCCTGCAGAACAAAACCAAGGCACGCACACCACCCCACAAACCTCAGACGACACCTGCAACAGGTATCTGAAGTATTTCACAACTATGAGGAGGCGTTCCTGGCCCTGATTCTTCTAATACCTGCGGAATGACTTAATGTGA
This sequence comes from Chromis chromis, assembly GCA_900302755.1. NCBI lineage: Eukaryota > Metazoa > Chordata > Actinopteri > Pomacentridae > Chromis > Chromis chromis. The sequence continues at coordinate 12,247 of OMNN01028650.1, read as the reverse complement.
GGGTGTGTATGAAGGTATATGTGTCCCTGTGTGTTTTCCTGAGAGTGAAACGCCACCACGGACATTGACAGATCACAGGGGAATGTTCAATTGCAGGTTGTTGCGTCCTGCTGTCATTGGGCTCATCTGTCACAGGGCAAGGCTAGCTGGGAGGCAGGAGGAGGCAGGAGTGAGGGGCGTCACTCCTCCCAGAGATGATGATCACACCGGAGCTCCTGCCAAGCAGGCTGCTGGCCCTGTCTTGCTCCTGTGGTCCCTTGGAATTCTTCTCCTTCACCGTCAGTTCCAGAGCAATAATACTGCAGCTTTGATAGAATACACTGCAGACAGCAGTTTGAAGCAGAGAGGGATTTTCCCACTCGAATACACTGCAGTTCTGTATCTCTATCTCTCGATCTTTTGGCCGAGGTGCTGTGTTGACTCCACCGAATCTTTGTTGAGATTAATTTGGCCGCTCGAGGGATTATTTTGGCTGGATGATGAGACATTTCTCGCTACAAATGCCACACACAGATGCTCTGTTTGGAGATGAGTCAATACAGAGCCCTGCAGGAACAGAACTGATCTGACTTGCTTTCTCTCTCTCTCTCTCTCTCTCTCTCTCTCTCTCTGTGCAGGGAGAGTGAGAGAGAGAAAGCACTCCAGTAACCTTTCTTGTGTCTTTCCCATCTGCACATTACTTCCTCATCCGTCCTTTCTCCTTTGTTTCTTCTTCCTCTTGAAAAAAAATCTGTTGTCGTCATACTGGGACAGGGCTGCACTCTCACATGTGCACCCTCTACAGTCAAGGCCGGGAACTGCTTTTGTTGTTACATGAGAAAAGATACAAACAGGAAGGCCAATTACAGCCCAGCAGTCATCTATCTGTCAACCATTTGACAGGAACATAGCACAGCCAAATATATGACTCCGCCATAAATCACAGCATCTCACTCTAACTAGCCTGTCTTGTGTGAGTAATTAGTATCATGCAGAAGCATTTTGGCGTCCCGAAATACCTTTAGATCATTTTACTTTTGATTTTCAGTCACTTTCCTCCAAAACCCACACACTCAAATAGCCAAATGTTCCTGAAAATTATATGCATAAAACTGATTTAGGAGGCACTCAGGAAATCGATCATGCAACAGAATCGTTTAATGTTTAAGGAAGGGCCTTGATGATTTGTGGATGTTGAAACAGAGTTCATATTCCACATTTAAAGATTAAAAAGAGGACCTTGTATTTTCATAGTGAGCCCTAACCGCCTCGTACCCCCTTGCAGCAGTCCCTCCCTGAGAGCTCCATTGCTATTGCAGATGCTTTATGATGGGCAATTTAGCTTCAGCTGCTATCTGAGCCATCTCAGGAATGGACGCGCTTAGAATCAAGTGCAATAAAGCAGAGAGGGAAGTGGAGAAAAAAGAAGGGGGGAGAAGGAGAGAAAATAAAGAGGGACAACAAGCTTGTCTGGACAGCCTCTGTGGACAAAAGGTTTTTGGGGGCAGGGTCTCCAGTGGACGCACACAAACACAAACAGTGGTTTCCCAGGCTAGACAAGGAAGAAGCCATACCTGTTTGTTTTCACAGGAGCTTCCCAACAAGGCCAAGCATGTATGAATGAATGAATGTGTGCTCATGTGCTGGTTTTTCCTGTATGTGTGTGGGTTATGAGAACTGATCTGAGTTTTTAGGAGTGAGTAAGAACTTTTTCTTTTTTGGAAAGTAAAGGCATTTTGGCTGGTTGTCACTTTCTAACATACTGTAAAATTAAAATTGAGGGTTGGTTTTAGAGTAGTTCAGGTTAGATTAGATTTAGACCATGATTAAACGAAAGGGTAGAGGTTTGGCATTTATATGTGATGGTTAAGGCTATGGTAAGGGGCTAGGGAGTGCATTATGTCAATGAGAGTCCTCACAGAGATGGAAGTAGAAATGTGTGTGTGTGTGTGTGTGTGTGTGTGTGTGTGTGTGTGTGTGTGTGTGTGTGTGTGTGTGTGTGTGTAACATTTGGTCCTCCACACACTGGCTAGGCTTTGTTGAGTCTGCTGAGCCCCAGGAAATCTCCTGAGACGGGGAGACAGATTTACACCCTTCCCCCTGAGAGGGCTTTAAAGCCTGGGACCCAGCAGAGCAATGGAAGGGCCAAGAGCGCCAAGTGAAGAGCAGGGTGATGAGACAGAGAGGGAGAGGAGAGAGGAGAAGGGAAGGATAAAGGGAGAGAGGAAGGATGAAATATAGCTGAGACCGGGAGGGAGGAGGGGGTGAAAATTGTGATATCGATGGAATGCAACATGGCCGCTATTTTGCTTGCTGCCCTTCGCCTCCACTCACATACCCTCTCTCTCTCTTCCTCTCTCTTTCTCGTACCTTGTGTCTCTCGCTCTCAATTTATCCCTCCTGCTCCAACACACACATGCATAGACACACATGCACGAGGAGAGGCCATAAATCTGCCAGTGAGTGCTGCTGGGATAGAGACACCTAAGACAGGCCTATGCTGTGTTTGGAGAGAATGCAGATGTACCTGCCTCTAGCACATCATCCTCTGTCCCTCTTCCTCTCCCTCATTCTTGTCCTCTCCACCCCTTCGTTTCATCCCCTCCATCTCTCTCCGGAGCTTTCTGTCTCATGTTCTTAACCCCTTTCAACCTCAGCTCGGCTCACCTCTCCTCCTCTCTGCACTCCCTCATGCCTTTAGTCTCACTTTAAGATCTGACGCTCTCCCACTTAGGGGGAACAAAACGCCCCAGCCAAGTCCCATGCCATTGTTGTGCCGAGACAAGGCCGACTCAGAGGACAGACAATAGGGTGAACATAAGGGGATACACAGCTTGCACTTTAGGCAACGCCTTGTGGGGGAATGATGACAACAAATACAGGGCCTATGCAACCTGTTTGCTGCAGTTCCTCTGTCTGAGAGCCGGTATCCATCATCCGGTGACAGGTCTAACTACCTGCTGAGTGATACCTGATGTCCTCAGATGGGCTACATTCACAGCTACCCACCTCTACATGATATGTCTGGGATAAAGACAGACAGGGGACATCACAAAAGAACCAGGAAAAATGTTGAGTAGGTTTCATGTTTGCTCATAATGTAAAACGGCGACGGCAGGTGTAGGGATTGAGGGGATCTATAAAAGGCATCTTTGTTAGTCAGACAGCATAATAACTATAACTATAGCTCGTGTTTCAGCCCATCTGCACCAGCCATGATGGCCTCCAGACAAAACAGCCCCACAAACACATGCACATGCCTTCACATTCACGACGAAGCATTAACACCTATGCCTTGACATTATCACAACCCAGCCTCACATAGTCCTCCAGCAAAAACAAGGACTCAAACACAGACGCACACGCGTAAACATACACTGTCCAAACAGATGTGGCCTGTATGACCTGATTTACAGCGAAGTAAACGATTTAAGCCGCACATCTCACTCCAACACCTAAACACCTGACAGGCCTCTCATAAATAAGGCTGGCCAGAGACTCCCACATAATTTACACCTTGGCTATCTCCTAAGCTAACATGTAACAGGTCTCCACTCCATATTTCACCACCCAGAGCTCAGCACTCACTGGAAAAGATAGACATGCAAAAGTAAGTCCAGAAGAAGGGGGCAAGGCAACTTCAAAAGCTTCGGAGAGAGGTTTGGATTTTGGTATTTGGTGTGGAGATTGAAGCTTTCTGGATCAGGAGTAATGTGTGGAGTAGGAGGTGAGGGAGGCATGACCCTGGCCCAAGGCGTAGCCAAGACTATCCTAGCCACAACCCAGCTCAGATCAAGGCCCACAGCCAGAAGTTCCACTTCTGCGTCTGTCATAAATCGTCCTGCCTTTGTCTGTTCTCTCTTTCACTGGCTGAAACTTATCCTCTTCCATTAAGAGTGATGGATCAGCAGCTCTCAGGGCGTAAAAGACTCTGAGGTTACAGGTCCTTGCTAAGACTGTACTTAATACTACAAATGTGAAAGAAATATGCACACATGTACATATCCACATGGGCCTCTACACCAAACAGGCAAAGTGAGACATAAACTAACTGTCAAGGCAGGGGTGGACAAAGTAGAAAAAAGGTGGAGTTGTCTGAAACATCTTTATAGTAGCTGATAAGCATTTAAAATGGTAATTATTTCTAGAATGATAAGATCAATGGTGTATCTTTTCATGTTTTCTTTTCTTTTTTTTTTTTTAAAGTCTAATGGTTTTTAATTGTCAGGTAGCGCCCCTCAATTTAACAGCATCTGTGCTCCCTCTGGTGGATACTTCCTGCCACGACCACCTCATATTCAGTCACATAGTGTTCAGTAGGTCCTTAAAAGATTACATCTACAAGATCACTTTCTGTTTCATCCATAAATATAATACCACATTAACAAATAAAGTAACGAGCTGGGGCAATAATTTCTGTTTACTGTATCTAACATAGACTTAAAATCATTGCCCAATGTTAAATAACATAATTATACCAAAATAAAGACAGGGAAATAGATTGCAATCCAAGAACCTCTTTCCAGCCAAATCAGTTGGCTGTAGGCATGTTGCTGTTTTTTTTCCCAGAGCATGAAAGAGATAATAGTTTGGCAGGAGATATTACAAAGCTCCTCCACATGTTACAACAGCGACCTGACATCAGCAGCTGTGTGGCGTGTCTGTGGGTGGGTGTGTTTACATTAAGCAATCACACTTGAAATGTTTCGCTGTGTTTGTAAGTGTTAAAATGATGGTTGTGGAAAATTTAGTGGCTGTTTAAGCAGCTTTAATGTAATTGCAGTTTTTTGAAAATGTCAAAATCCTTAATATAAATTGGACCTTTTCTGTCATGAAAGCCAATCAGATAGAAGTGGGGGTTTGTTTTGTGGAGTTGTATCTGCATGCAAATCCAAATAGAGGAAACTCAGGTTAAATGCTGTGATCCTCAAATAGCTCTGGAGAGCAGAAACAAATACATATTCTAATGCATAATATTAGGCTAAGTGTGGTTGCATGAGGGCTGCAGCTGCAGGCCGGTTGAGTGATGTTGCCCTCAGGTGGTGAAAGTGGAACACAGCAGCGGTGGATGTGAACTCCATCAGGTGGCTGAAAGATTCACTACTGAGCCTTTCATCTGCTCGCTTGTATAGTACCCCATTTGCGTTGGAATGAATCGTGTTTTTGATTTAGATTTTGTGTGTGTGTGTGTGTGTGTGTGTGTGTGTAGATGTGTGTGTGTGTGTGTTGTGTTGTGATATAAGGGGAATCTGCGTAGTGCGCATGCGCAGTCATCGGCTGGAGAGGTGGCCCTTTGTCTCGGAATGTCGGTCTCCTATGCGCATGCGCGTTGCTTCGCTGGACAGAGGAGGCACATAAAGCCTGGTAAATTGCACCAGGGCAATAAAATGGCAATAAAATGACAACAACAGTGCATTAATCCATCACCAGGGAGCGCTGAAGGTACTGTAAAGAGCTCTGGCTGGAATCGGGAATGATTTCTAGGTTTATCAGCTCAGCGGCTGCAGAGGCCATTCAGGCTTGCCAGGGGGCAGTGAGGAGCTGGGAAGAGCTGAGGCTTCCCCCTTCCCCAGTGGACCAGGATTATATTAATATCAGGCAGGTAGGAAACAGTAATAAAACCATGCAGCAACTTTATATTGAATGGTCCAGCTTCTTTTAATTAGAAGAGAGAATTAATGAAATGGACCTTTGAACTAGCAGGGGACTGGTAGAAAATCCCCAGCTCTTTTAGCTTACGCTTATTTGGGGAGCTGCATTTTCCATGACATGTTCTCACAAGGAGGCAGAGCTTCAGCTGTTTTGGTGGTACAGCCCCTCCGGTGGTGCAGCCTCCCCTCCGGCTCCCTGTGGCTTCTGGAGAAAGAGAGCTTTATTCAGGAGCACCTGGATTTATGTGAGGGAACCAGAAGCAGCAGGTGATGGAAACTGTCGGCCCAGTAGGCTGGCTTGTGGCCGGAGGGTTCTGGCAAGGTAGTAAGTGGGCCCAGTGGGTCACACTGTCATTTCCTGTTTCTCTACCCTCTTTGCTCCCCTGTTTTTTTTATATTTTTACCGTCTTTCTATCCCAGCCTGCCTTCATCTACTGCCCCGGCCTTCCTGCCAGAATCACTTCCTCCAATAGGAAACAGATGAGTAGCTCAGAGTCTGAGGTGGCCGTGATTTGCCCTTCCCATAATCAAGGCAACACATCTGACATACATTTTCACATAGTTGGGGTTAAAATACGCCTTTAAAGATGTCATTTTTAAGTAATGCTCCCTCGCTAACAAAGTTTATCAAAGGTTATTTATCTCGGGCTGTAAACATCTACACAAAATGTTCTTTTTTAACAAGATTGTTAAATTCTCTTCAGGTTTCACCAAAAGCACTGGTTACCTGGCCTAACACTGGCAATGAGTTTTACATCTCAGTGTATCTCGCTGCTGACATGACAACAAATTTCTGAATGCACACAAAAATAACCCGTGGGAGAGAGAGAGTCAGTGGTGTAAACTTTTCGACCTCTACTCCTACAGATGAAACCACTACCCGGCAACTATTCCACAAAAAACAGCATTCTAAACTGAACCAGGTGTGTACATGCCACAGTGGAGAGGTCAAAAGTGGAAACACATGATCCGTTCTTTCTTCTTCTTCTTCTTCTTCCTCCTGCTCTTCTTCCTCTAATAACAGCTGCCTGGTTAAAAAAAAAAAAAAGGAGAAAAGAAAAAGAAAAGAAAGGAAAGCTCTGTGCTAAAATGGATCATTAAACCTTCCAATAACGCTTATGTAATGGGTAGTTCAGTGCATGGTGAACAGATTTCCAACCAGGCAACACAAGCGCAGTGGAATTACGGGGGGTGGGGGGGGGCACTGACGGGGAGAAAGAGCAAGAATCAGACAGATGGATATTTAGGTAAAGTGGTGGACAGACAGTAGATATAAGTAGGAGGTGTCTATGTCGTGGAAAGACATCTGTTTGGTCTGCTCTGCTTCCCAGATTCTCTCACATCCACCGGAGCCCCGTCACACTGCTGTTCCTGGGTTTATTTCTGGCCAGCAGTTGAAATGAGGGACTCAATGTTTAGACATGAGCTGTTTGGATAAATCGGCCCGTATGTGTTACAGATCCTGTAAATAAAGCCTTGTATCACTGCGCCCTCAGAAGTACGACGTCTGAGACACATTATATTTCACTGAGATTCTCCCATGAATCAGTGTGCAGATCGTCCTCCTCTATTTCACTAAGTTTTATTACAAATGTGTTTACTGCTAATCAGTGTAATGGACTCGACTGTGAGCACTTGAATGTGTGTTTAACTTATATATTCTGTGAGCCTTGGGAGATGACAGGGCTCTTACAAGGATGGTGGTTGTAATATTGAATTATAAAACCTATTCAATAACCTGTCAAGAGCCCCTTTATCCCTTGTGGAGTAACATCTATGCCTTCTTTTATGTGTTAGATTTGTTATGAAACGTGGCTTTATAAAGTATTTATCAAGGCTTTATAAGCCACTAAAATTATAATCAGTTCAGGAGCCACCTCCAGCAGCAGAGCAGCTCATGTTGTTGAAAGCTTTCCACTCTGAGGCCTGGGCAAGACTCACTGCATTTTAACTTCTGCCAGAATTATTCCTCGTGGATCAGTTAATATGAACCTTCATATCTCCTGTTGAAATAAATACCACCACAGAAAATCCCAGGGATTTAATAGCCTCTCTGAACTCTAATCCTTGATAGAAATAGAACAGACTGAAACTTCATGTTCATTTGACACATTTGGCAACCCACGATTAAAATGTAAGATGTGTGGAGGTCTGCGGTAGACAGATGTGATTTTTTCCCACTTTGACAAAATGAGCCCTGTCGCAGCTGGACTTTTCTCACTTGCATATTGTACCTTAAAGCGTATAATACTTCACATTCATATACAGTGTAACGTTAGATAGTTTATGGCTCCGTATTATGCCAAGGCTGGCTATGGCTGGGAGCAGAGGCAGGAGAATGTTGTGGTCAGCGGCGGGTCAAAGACTGTCAGGGCTCAGAGCTGGCAGGAAGCCAGGCCCCGTACGTGTCTGCTCTGAATGTTATTGGATTAACGCTCACCACACATACAGCTAGACTGGGAAACTCAAGATGACTTTTAACGTGAAAGGCCGCCAATAAGTCGCCATCATAAATTCAGGGACACATGCTGTCTGTACCGGCATGGCAGTCAGGCGTGTTTCCTCCGGGAGGCCAGGGCTGAGGGACTGTGTGATGGAGAAATGGGGGGGGGAACAGGTGGGTTCTGTGTTGGCTGACCTTGCCTCTCAAGCCCCACAAGATATGATCGGAGTATGCTGGCAGCTGTGGCCTTGCTTAATAACACCCAAGGTATCATGTGGGGAAGGTACACCGACGCAGTTTTCCACCTACAGACTACCATGCTAGTCTTCCTGTGACATTACCCTCACTCACATCAGATTATGCCCGTATACAGTGTTTTAAACTCAGACCCTGCTGATTTAGCATTTTCCGCCGCAAGAGAGGCCCATTCTGTTACATCATTTTTCTCTTAATTGCTTTAAGCGAGTAACTTAGGCTTGTCTAATGTGAATTTCCACATGGCAAAGAGAGCTGCTGTTGTACTGCTCCGAAACTGTGCAGCGACAGCCCCAATCACTATGTGTAATTTAGCAGCAGGGGACAATGAGCTAATCTTGCAGGAGAGCTTATACTCCCAATTTAAAATCAATAAAGATGCATTGGGCTTTTTAGGGCCTCCACTTGAGCAGTGCTGTAAATAAGAGCTCGGTTCGAAGCGCACAATTGTTGTCTGTCTTTGTGGGGGGCCACTTGAAAAAAAGCCACTGATGGATTCACAGCAGATTTCGCTGCAAAGTTTCACACACATTTTGACACTAATGTACACAATTTCTCCTAATCATCTTGCTGTTGCACTGCAAGCAATTAGACATAATTATGTCAGTGGATGATTTCTAGTCATTCACTGAAGAACTGACTTACAAGCAATCATTAGCAGCAGCATGGTTTTAAATAGTTGAAAGAAAAACAAGTGACACATGCCCGAACAAAAAAAAAGTTATGGTGTTGGAATTTGTAATCCAATTATCCTATTCTAGTGAATAAAACACTATGCTGTGGTTTGCTATGATTTTCTGTCTCCAGCCACCGAGGACTTACTTAATGCCTTCAATCTTTTTTGCTCTCTTCTCTGCAAATTAATTTATGGTCTAATTACAGGACAAGCCTCCAGATATGAAGGAACACAAATCACTGGTCCTTACCAGATGGCAGAAAAACGGCACAGGATAATTGAAAATCTAGAAGTGGATCAATATTTAGAAGCCCAAGGTTACACGAAGTATGACACTACTATTAACATGGAAATATGATGCATTACATCCACAGGCAAATTGGCTTCTGTTATTTGACGGTGAATGAGTGCTGACGGAAAAGCTTCAAGTGCTGGTTTCTTGATGACAAAGATGCCACTCTTGGTTTTAAACTATCAGAGGGTAACTGCTGCTTCTCACACAACTCTGGCTTATCAAAAATGTACTCTTGCAGCCTCGTGTGCATACCTGCAGCCACATGTGCACACTTACACGCATGCATACTGTTGGTCAGTGGTATGCGGTGCAGGTCTCGAGGTCTCCTTTACGACAGAATGTACCATGAAAGCTCAAAGCCCCACCGTGTCACAAACTACCGCTGGCCCACCCCACCCTTCTCTAGCATTTACCTCTGGCCTGTTAAAAATGATATCAGCTCATGGAGGGCAAGCATTAGCATTTGCATTTTATTGGAAGCACAGAGATTTAGAGCAGAGGATATATCAGCTCTGAGCAGACAGAATTAGTTAACAATGCATTACCTGCCTTTTATGGCAGCTATAACTCTTTTCCCCTGGTGGGGAGAGGAGATGAAGGGAGGAGTGGGGGGGTGGTGGTGGCGGCAGCGGTGGTGAAGGGGAAACACAGCCAGCAGAAGGTTGGTGGTGAGAGCTGTGTGGCGCAGTAGAGGGGGGCATTCCGAACGCAGAAGCTTTGTCTGTGGCGCTTTACTGCACATTAAGTGTGATAGCCGCCCAAGTTAGAGCATCCCATTGCAATCACCTTCACACAGATCAGTGCACTGTGCTGAGAGATGATGAGCCAGTCGCCGCTGCAGACATTTTTATCTGACTGCAACAAGGAAATGGAGACACAGCTGTTGGGCAGCTGTGCCTACATGATCGCAACACAAGAAAGGCCACATCAAATTACACTGGCCTCTGTGATACTCGTGACTTACAGCACTTTTTCACAGCTTCTCCCAGACTAATGCGGCCTTTTTTTTCTTATATATGCAAGGTGGTAGTGCATTGTACTGTGTGTGTGTGTGTGTGTGTTATCTGTATGAGTGCACATTTGTTTGTTGTTTTAGTGGCATCCTTGAGCAAGCCGTAACTCTGATGATGCCCACTGCAGCAGTCCCTTCGCTCATCACAGCTGCACAGTAGCTCCCCCGAAACTCATTTGGTGTATTGTGCAGCAAGACGACCCACCTCTGCCGTGCACAATCCCCAGTGGAACTCATTTGCACTAGAAGTTACTAGTAGGGAGGGAGTATGTCTGAAGTGCAAAGAGGCTTTTGCGAATAAATAAATAAATTTACACCAACACATAACACAAAGAACACCCTTAGTAAGACACATCTGGCTAAAACGCTGTGTGAAATTTATAGGTGTATATTGAAAATATCAAACATTACTATTAATGTGCCCCGGAAAGCAAACACTTCTTAGCTGAAAAAGGCAGAGACTGCTGTTCACTTCCAGCACAAGACCTAAATCGGATTTCCTCCTTTAAATTTTCAGCTTCGATGAAGCTTCACTCTGTTGTGCCGTGGATCACATACCAGAACTGCTTGGACATCTGTATTTGCCACACATGTCAGTGGCAGAGCTCCCATGAGTGCCACAGTGGCTTTCCCGACCAAACCTACTGGCCTGGGTTTGTCAGCAGACAGCTCCAGGCTCCATAAAACAGCCTGCTGCTTGCTCCCTTTGCCCAGCTTAATGGTCCCAGGGGCTGGATATTTACTAGTGACCTTTGCATTCCATTTGGAGTGTAAAAGCCTTTTTGCAAGGAAAATTCCATCACTTTAGACGTAGCCAAGCAGCACTGTGTGTGTGTGTGTGTGCGTGTGCGAGTGTGCGTGTGTGTCAAAGAGTGCCGCTATAAAAGGCAGCAAGAAAGAAAAAGATGGTGTTGAGAGAAGCACAAGACTCAACCTTCACTGCAGTTTAGAACTTATCTGGCAGTCCGTCTCCATTGCTGGGACACAATTCTATATAAACAAGTCATATTTTAAGAAGTAACTAATTTCCTGCTTTTGTCCTAATGGCCAGATTAAGAAAAATTGCATTATGTTGTCACATTTTGGAGTCTGGTTTAAGTGGAAATTGGCTGGAACACTCCCTCCATGACATTTTCTAGTTGAGGAAACAGCATTTTCTGACATATTACAGCATTAGATATTCTCTGTGTTGTGTTTGTCATACAAGCTGTGGTGTTTACACTCACTGAGTTTCCTTAATGCCTGCATCATGACATTAAGTTAAAGTGGGCTGCCTCATTGGCCTACGGGTTTAAGGCACTAACCATGCATGAACTATAATGACTCTGGTTCCTTAATCCAATTAAAAGCCAATGCCAAAAGCAAAACAACAAATGGAAGCAATTTTAAATGTTTTTCATGTGCTCCGCTCTATTTTAGGTACATTTCAGCCTGACATAATAAATATGCTGGTAAACTATCTGAGATCAAGTTAAATATGTGTGAGTTTGAACTCTATATGCTTCACTGCACAACCTGAGTTGGTGGACCTATTAGTGGGTTCAACCATCTGAGGCATGTGATGCTAGTCGCTAAACACAACATGATTCGCTGCCTCTAGAAAAGATACATAACAATCCATAAACACAAATTTACAAGTTGTAGGAGTGAGCAATTTTGTTTCTCAACTGTGAATGACTTGCATAAAACAGTCATGACTTTTGCATTGGTATTGTTTAACAGCACCATCTGCTGGGTAAAATCAGCTGGTGCTTGAAAAGTTTTGTCCAGGAAAAGATAGAAAATGGGCTCATTTTGACAGAGACCATAATTAAACAGACATCTAATGATACAACATATTTGTTTTTTCTTTGAAACTTCCTGATATTGAGTTATTATTTAGAACAGTAGTGTAATTTATTGTTAATTTCATCCAAAACGAGTAATATTTAGTACT
>OMNN01028649.1:0-16858 GCA_900302755.1 Chromis chromis | reverse complement strand
GTGATCAAACAAAACAGAAAATCTGTAAAATTACATTAAATGTTTCATTACGATTAAAAACTGTAAAAATCTACATATTTTTTACAGTGTAGAAGAAACTTGTCTTCCTGAGATAGGTAACACAACTCTTACAACTTGCAGATTTTCTGTCTGTAAATCCAATGTGTTCCTTATAAAAATCAAGGTGTTTTATATGAAAGAAAGAAGAAACATGAAGTCATTTACTACTGAGTATTTACTATGCCTCATCTCAAACACACTTCATCTTAATTCTCTTCCCTTTATTTCATGCTTCTCTTCCTTTTATCTCCACATCTCTGCTTTCACCTTCTCTGCTCGGCGTTTCTCCCTCCGTCGGTGTCATCCTGCTTTTGTCTGCTCCGAGACTCGATCCACACCTCAGAGGTCGGAGGTCGTGAGGTTAACTGTCCCGAACAAAATACGAGCCCACTGAGAGTCTTTAAGCCTGTTATCTCCTGCGGCGAGTTTGCTTGTGTGTGCACATGTCCTCCTGAGAATAATCCTAAGGTGATGGCTCATGTTACTAAACTACTTTTAACAGTAAACAGAGAAGTATTCCTGCTGGTGCCTTTTCAGCAGCAATTCACTGTGTAATTGTCCATATACGGGCCGTAAAGCAACTACATCGGCCAGACGGAGCGGCTTTATGACTGCTGTTTTGGCTTCATCTTTCTGTTATGATTGACATTTATTGGTAGTTTTGTGGTGAGATGGAAAACATGATCTGATATCTGCTTATTTCTACAAGGATTTCCACATTTATTTGATCCAGTAAAAGCTACTTTAATACACTTTTCCAACCCCGTATAAACCTTAGATGTGGACTTTTAAAGCTACCATGATAATAACGCATAAATCACTAGGCGTTTTGGATAAAACCATATCAAATGCAAACTGTAAACCTCAATGGTCCTGCTGTTTGTTTTTAGCACATGAGCTCCTAAATCAAGTTTTAGGGTCCTTTGAGTGTTTCCTGCAGCCTGTTCGATAACATTATAAAGAAAAGCCTGTTGTGTTTTATTTAAAGGGACCAGATACAAATAAAGGCCACTAAACCTCGTTTGCATAGCTACTTAAATTGGCGTCTTCTCTCCAACTACTGTGACACTGGAGATGTGGGTTTAAGATGTAATTTGCCAGCTGTGTCACCCTCTCCTCTTCCATTAACTCCCTCCTCCCGGGTTCTGTGTTTGGTTAAAGGGATATAAATCTCCTCCGCCGGCTTTTGTGGAGTGATTTAGACGACAGCAGGTTGTCTCTCTCTCCTGGAGCCGCTGAGTTTAGAGGTGCAGCCAAGAAGCAAATGACGGAGGCAGATAACAGGAAAAGAATCAAAGATAAAATGGGCATGAAAGCGTTAAGGTTAAGTGAAAGAAAAGATCTTGGAACAAAGCAAAGGAGAAAATCTAATCTGTTCTTCAGAGCTGATCCTGATATTGTTAGTTATTCTAAATGTGGACAATCGGACGGGGAGGATTTAAGGTTTATCTGAAGCCTTCTGCTCACGGAAACTCAATTAGACTTTGAAGAATTTCTTTGATAATGAAGATGCACCAAAGACAGGTTCACACGGTAGCTTTTCTTACGTATCAGTGAGATACACCTCATGAATTTGCTTAAATCTGTGATAGCTGGAAGTTTTCCAGTAAAGAAACTGGCAAGAACAGGGTTGAAGAGTTCAGCTTTATGTGTTTTAAGTTAGCCAAAATTTAAGTTAATTTAAGTGACTTGGTGCATAAATAAAAGATTGAATTATTACTTTATACAGTAGACTGTGGTGATATATTAAAGTTAATGTAACATCACAGATGAAATTAGTAAAAGTGCAGCTCTGCCGTCCAACATTCACCAGTTACTAAGCCCTTTCTTCATTTGCACTTTAAAAAGCAGTCAATGAAATCAATGGGACAGCTGATATGGTGGTAATATAAGACTTTAAACCAGAAAACAAACAAAATGAAATAGTACACACACTTTTAGAGGAGACACATGGTGAGTATTAATCTCTATTTTTTCTCTATTCTTGATGGGTTCAACAAATTCCATGAAATATGTATTATAAAACCTTCCTACTCTGCCCAAGGCTCTCAGCTCCAAGCCCAAAAAGAAATCATGCATCAGTTTTTCATCAATCCTTTTGAATTCTGACAACAAAATGAAATTATCTTCAACTAACAACACTGAGTTTTTCCTCTACATTCCAAGGTGTTTTTGATTATAATTCATTAAATTATTGAAGAATGAACAGTTTTAAGTTTTTAAGTTGATTACCCATAAAAAGTAGGTTGTTCCAATTGTATTTCCACGTTATTCAAAAGGAATTTATTAAGTGTTATGTACATACTTACCAGTATTATAACACAAGTTTTTAAGTTGGCAGATGTATAAAGTATTCAGGAGGTAGGAGAGAAGGCTTGAAATCCTGATCTCAAGGTGAAGAAAAATTAAGTTTCGAAGCCAATTTCATTAAGAGACCTCAACTTAAATTTAGTTTTAAATCAACTAACGCAGGAATTTGAGTCTGAATTACACACAATGTTAAGTCGATGCAATTAGAAACATTACTTTGTAAACAAAATCCATCAAAATAGTGTTTGCAACTTAAAACGTTTATCTAAATTTGTAAATTAGATGTTTTTTTTAATCTTGCAACTGCAACCACGTGTTTGCTTAGAGTGGCTCAATAATTTGTAACAGATGTTACTTAAACAGCAATAAATAGAGGATTTGTTGGGAGTTTTCAGATGCAAATCAATATACATTTGGTAACTTAGTGAATATTTTAGCTGTAGGACGCTGTATGCAATGCAGACTCCAAATGAACTTCATCGTACTCAATGATGATGCCACTGCATGCAGCAATGTGTCTCACTGATGTATTTTTACTAGTTTTTGGACAGCATGCAGGTTCACTCTGTCTCTATCTAGTTGACCATTACCTGTCTGCCACTTGTTCTAACAGCGCAGCTTGATTTTACAGGGTGGATAATACAAACTGCAGCATTTATTTATGGAATGGTGACTCAGCAGAGGTCGACTCACTGGCTGACAACACCAAGTGCATTATAGATGCAACAACACTGAAGTGAAAGAGGCTGCAGAGAGGGAATGGGAAAGATAAAGTCAGTCTTTGTGAGTATTTAACCTCTTGTGATAATCGAAGATGAGACCAAGAACAAATTAAAAGAGCTGAATAGGCTGCAAGAGAGGCGGGAGGTGTTTCCAGACACTTGGTTTCGAAATAAACATCTATGTATGACGTCTCTTATGTGCATCTCTCTGTGGAGTCCCATTATAGAATTATAGACAACAGATTCAATCCCATCTATTCATGAATAGAAACGTGACTGCTCAAATGTTTTCCATCGGGCTAAGTTAAATTAGATCATATTAGTCAGAAACCAAGACAGAAAGAGAAAAACAATCCCCTTCTGTTTATTCCATGCTGTTGTTTTTGTTGTGTGACCATTCCTTAGTGGACTTTTTGTAGGAGGAAGTCTGTCTTTAGGTCTCTGTGGCAGACCATGCTGACCAGGCAGACATCAAAAAATGCACAATTGGCAGTGAAACGTCAACATACTCATAAAAGGAATTCAGAGCTGCTCAGGCATTACAGTTCCAGTATCAGTTTTTGGGCCAGTTCAGTTTCAGTTCACTGTAATGATAAATTGAGACTGAGATTCTTTTAATACCAACACGCCCCCTCACTCACAATCATTTATAAATGTGACGGATATGAGATTCTTTAGCTTTTTTCATTACCTGATCACATGCTGTTGCAGAATTAGGATAGATTCGATTCTGAAGACATTATTGAATTTGATTTAATCTCCATTTAACCAGTAAAGCCTCAGTAAGAGAATCATGTCCCAGATACAGAGCAATAAAAATGTGTTGGAGACTAAAAACAGTCACAAGACCAGGAATAAAACACCCAAACGATACCAACAATCATGTTTTTCCACTCATTTTTCTTCCTTGTCAAAACCTGATCTCTACATTACAGATAAAACAACTGAGCTGCTTGGTTGCTTAGAGATTTTGCTTTGTTGTACTGTAGCAGCTGATGTAGCCTCAAGTCCTCGAGACCTGGGATGTGTGAAATTGATGGACGTCCACTTTAACCCTCTGAAGCCCACCAGCAGCTTTGAAAGGCATGTTTTCATGAAAATCCTTTTTTTTTTGTACACGTTTCCTTTAAAATTTAATCAAAAATTAACCATTTCTACCCGATCCTGTAAAAAACTAAAAATTTTACGCACTTGGCTGTGACCGATTCAGAGACTTTTCAGGTGAACTGCAGGCAGTGTTTCCACAGAGCAGAGAGGAGATAACAAGAATTGACCAGTGAAAGAAATGCAGCATGCTCAAACAGGAGCAAGTTGTTGGAAACTACATTCAGCGCGGTGAAATAGAGTAGCGTAAGCAGTTTGTAGATGTTGTAAAAATGTAAGTGGTAAAATATCTATAGTATTTACACAACTTTTTCCATTATTAGTAACATCTAGGGGAACTTCGAAAAAAGGTTGTACATGTTAATTCCATTTTTTTCAATTTCTGTAAAACAAATAATCAAAGATATTCAACTTTCTAAAAAGACAACCTAAGTTTAAAACGGACTCATCAGTATCCCTATAATGTATATATGGTGTTTTACATAAACTTTGTTGCACACCCTTAGTTACTTAATCCTGAACAGCAAAAGAGTGACTTGAACCATCAACATTTACTAGCACATCCATGTATGTGCTGGTGTACATGCATAGATACCCAAATCATCAATGTTGGACTATTCTGCAAATTAATGGCAAAAAAATAATTTTCTATAATGTCTGCTCATGGCAACAGCATTGTTAAGGTTAAGGGAATATATCTAATAAACTGTGGTTATGTATGGTTAGAAGTAGGCAATAAAAGGGAAAGGTTACAGTTGGTAAAAAAAAAAAAAAGGCATACATCAATTGCAGGTTTGTGATGGGACTCAAACTCAACTTTCTTTTCACCTCTTTGCATGTTGGGGACAATCCTGCCTGCATTCAATCTGAATGTTGGCTTTAAACAAAAATCATTAAATGTCCAACATGGACACAGTTCTTGGGGATACTGGGCCGACAATCCCAAGCACTCCATGTCAGTCTAACTAAGGGACAGAGGTGGTCAAAGGGTGAACATTTGGGGTATGTAAAGTCAGGTGTTTTTGGATCTGTGGAATTTTGGTGAAGGGGGCAAAGAATCCCTGGAATGCCAGTCATGAGGAAGACTAGGGGAGGTTGGGGTCGCTGCAGGTCTGGAGGTCAGCTGATGGCTCACACATCAAATCTGATCTGAGATTCTTGTGGCTTAAAAGGGACAAAAATGACAGGACCATCCTCCTCTGTGTGCCAAGATTGGAACCAATGAGCTTTTTGCATATGTTAGACCACGTGTGGGTGTAAATTAGCCTAATAGGCAATAATAATCTTCTCTGTTTCAAATTGGTTTCAAATTTATTGTGAACAATCAGGGGCCATTTTACAAAAGCAGGCTGGCGGCATCATCATGTTTCACAGATAATTGTCATTGTCAAATTGCAAATGCATTTGCACGTTCTGCAGGGAAATTACATCCTTGTGCACTGGTTGCAAGTAAGATGTTTGTTTTGATCAGTAAAAGACAGGAAAATGATCTCATGTGACAAATTTCAGCTTGCATGGTGCACATTTGGTGAAACAGACTTCAATAACTTATCACATCAGTCAGCTTTGAAATTTTGCATCAGCTGTGCACCGATGTGGCGGCTATGTTGGCGTGTTTTTACTCAAGTATCTTGTTCCTGGGTGGATCAAGCCTTTTAGCAACAACGACAGAACGGCACCGTGTGCACTTAAGGAACCATATTGTTCATGACCTCACAACGAGGTTCTCCATCTCTTTATTGAACTTTTCTGGGTGGGTGAACTTGGCCAGCGGTGAACAAACATGAAAAGTATGATTGTATTATTCTTTTGCAGTAAATGTGTTTTCAGATGTCTGATTACATCTACAACCAATCACAGCCACTTGCAATCAAAGCCAACTCACAGAGTAGTTTGGCAGATCAGAGGCCAATGCAAACAAATCAGATGTTTTGTCCTTCCAACCACTGATTGGTAAGTCCATTGTATTGAAGCAGAGCTGCATAATCAGTTTAATGGAGAGAGCTGGCTCGCTGCAGTATTGACAAGAGTGCGTGTTTGAGATTTTTTTGTGCATCTAGATCATTTGGGTAATGTAAAGTTTCACTTAAGTAAGAAGCAACTCTTTCCTTATTTGTTGCTTCCTACAAGCTGCTGAGCATTCTAAATTGAATATCTTGGAATTTGGGGTGTTTGTCTATAAAGTAATTTAAGGTTGTCACCTCCGAGAAACTGTAATGAGTGTTTCTTTACAGTTTTTTTTGACATTTCATAGATTAAATGAGTAATTATAAAGAAAATAATTAGCAGTTTAAAAGATCATTTAAAAAATGGTGGTTACCACCATCAGGTAAGGCTAATGCTTTCAGCATCTGCATCTCTGCAAGCATCTGCAAGGTAATGCATAACCTAAATTTTTGTCATCTGCCCAAGTCCACGAGGTTCCATGTCTGCAGATGTCCACGTCCAAAGTTTCAAACCATATTGTCTGAACGAGTGTGCCAGGTGTTTAAAGTCATCTATATCTTTAGAATTCATCAATAAAAGAGTTGTAATTAAAGTAGTGGCTGCTGTACATGCTTTCCATTGATGGTGTCTAAACCCAGTGAGAAGTTCTAAATTCTCCAGAAATATGGTGCTATGTCCGCCTACTTTGTTCAACACTTAAGGAACAATCACACTGACATGGTGCTACAGTTCAGTGCATAAGGCCAGGGTTACACTTTCTACATCTTTTAGGATGCATGAGTCCATGTAGACCGAATGCAGTATGTAAATACGACCTACTGCACATGTGTGGAACAGGGGTGTCCAAGAGGATTCTAGTGGACTAGAAAAGTAGTATAATAGCAATCATGTGTCTGTGTTGTCCACAGCTGAGTGCACATCTGCAAGGGAGCATAATCAAGCCTCAACTAGCTGCTATATCTTATAGAAACTACAACATCACAGCCAGCCTTTCAGAAACGTCCACGGGAGTCTCCTGTGTTTCTTTGTGTTTGGAAATTCAAACATCTGCGTGTAGATCAGCGCATACCTATCGTAATATGAATACAACCATGTGTCTGTCCACCTCAAAGTCCATCCATGAATTAGGCTTTACCTTAACAAATTTCATTACTGCAGGTGATTTTTCTGAGCGAACCTCAGCTTGACAATTTGCATTTAAAATGGAAACACATTATTATTATTATTATTATACACATTATTTTCTATTCATTTTTGATCTCTGTTTCCTTGTCTTTTTGTCCATTTCCTTTGCTTTGGTCCTTACTCACCAAGCAGTTCCAACAACATGTAGGACAACTCTCCGCCTGATGAATGATTTCCCCCTCCCCTCGTTTAGTCTGCATCCATTTTCTTTTTCCTCCTCTTTTAGTACATCGCTCCAACCTGTCCCGAGCAGATCGTCTCCTCTGTGGTGTCGATTTTCAGGGCTTTCCAAGAGGACTTTGGGGAGCTGGGAATGGAGCCTGACTTGTCCATTAGTTATATTAGCACCTCTGTGGGGAGGCTCTGGTTCCTTCTCCCCTGGCTGGGACAGACAAAGGCTCAGACCTGCCTGGTATTGTCCGGCTGTCAGTCGGAGCTGGTCGCTGCCAGAAAAACTCTGTCAGGGCTCAGATCCTCTGATAAAAGTGCTGTGAGCCAGACTGTGTTTTGTTAACTTGTTAATACACTTGTTCATTATGAAAAATGAATGAAATAGTTTTTTTAGATCCTCTTTTTAATTACTGTAGCTCTTTTTCAGATTTGTTTGCCTGCTTACAATTGATTTAACCACTGAACAATATCAGAAAACTGAACCACAATAGAATGACGAATGAGGTGAATTTGACTTGATGCAAATTTACTCATTTTTGCCCTTTTTGGGTTGTTTTTTTGCCTGCACATAAATTAATGTGCCAGATAATAAAACTATTTATGGATGTGTAATGGCAGCACAAGCACCATTTAAGGATCTAACAGCATCCTGGCAGGTTGATTCACTGATCTTAAAACATGATGGGCTGCTTGAGATGAAGACATTTATTTGCTGGTTTGGATTGTTTGAAAGCCTTTATAGGTTTATGTTGGTGGGTAGTGACAAGCTGTGGATAAACAGAATTGCTCTTTTCTCTTTTCCTTCTTTTTTCCATTGAAGGTTGTCATTGTCTTGAATCCCTTGAAGAAATACTTTTGGGAAGTATGTTTCTTTTAGCTCATGCTGAGAGTTAGATGAGGAGATTAGTACTGCGCTACATATGGAGCTTACTCTGGCCTAAGACTGGAAATAAAGGGAAACAGCTGATCTGGCACTCAAAAGTTCTCCTACCAACACCTCTGAAGCTTACTAATTAGTTTGCAGAATATTTTTTGTTTAATTCGTACACCAGAGAGGTGATGTTCCATGTCACTACAGCCATTCTGTGACATCAAACGTCAGCACACTTTGATACCTGCACTTGCCTTACACCTGGTTTGCAGCTCACCCAACACCTACAACTACCCCTGCAGCTGGTGGGCCCACAGGGTGGTGGCTTCATGTTGTTTCTTTGAACTGCTCCCCGAACTCCATGGATGAAGGGTCGGCCACTACAGGCCTGCTGGCTAGCTATACCTTCATTGGCCTTGCTCTAGAAGTCGAGCCCTGGTCTTCCTATTCTGGGCGATGTACATAAGCCCCTCTTTGCCAAATTATCTGGGTCATAGAATCACTCGTTGTCCAGCCAATCCCCTTGGATCAATCTGTCTTGGGGGACCCTATTAGAGACTATTGCCCCCGACAACATAGCTTCTAGGATCACAGGAACACACAAACCCCTCCAAAATGCTACGGTGTAGATTATTCTGGGAGCCAGATGGCCAAACTCTTGATTTACCATTCGATCTATATTCAAACCCTCATCTATGGTCATGAGCTCTGGGTAGTGCCCAAGACAATGAGATCACAGATACAAGTACCTGAAATGGGTTTCCTCTGTTGGGTGGCTGGCTCAGCTTAGAGCTTTGACATTCGGAAAGAGCTCTGAGAATATGTCTCCTTCTGAGTTGAAAGAAGCCAACTGAGGTGGTTTGGGCATTTGATAAAGATGCTTCCTGGGCACCTTTGGAGGTTTTTGGGGCACATCCAACTGTGAGGAGACCCTGGGGTAGACCCAGAACTCACTGAAGGGATTACATATCTCATCTGGCCAGGGAATGCCTTGGAATCCCCCAGGAACACTAGAAAAAGTTGCTAGGGAGAGGCACATCTGGAATGATCTGCTTAGCCTGCTGCCACTGCAACCAGACACCAGACAAGTATGGATGGATGGATAATCTGTACGCAAACAGTGTGTAGTTTTATGGGGAAGTAAAGAAAATTTCTGGGTGGTCAGATGCCGTTTCCCAAGAGAAAGGATACTTACAGCAAATAATTTCCAAAAATTGTTGTACATTTCTTAAACAAACAATATCCAGCTTGTTAATTAGTGTGCTTTAGAGTTTATAGCTTTGCTTTGTGCCAAGCTAGCTGTTTGCTCTATTAATGCTAAAGCTACTAAAAGATAAGCCAACCACCTCTTGTCACTAGCAGACATAAAAGTGACAACAAAACAAGCATTAGAGGAGGTGGTAGGCAGATTTTGTCACTGCTGAACTGACAGTTTTTCCCTCCTTCAAGTTTTTATGTTAGGCTAAGCTAAGCTGCTGGCTAATGCTAGCTTTGTACTTCGCACACAGACATGAGAGTCTTCTTATCTGACTCTCGCCAACCCAGGCAGTAAGTTACATATGGCATGTGTCCCTGTGTATGCAACAAATGCATGTTTAGTTATTCAAGAAAACTTGACTTACTGTCTCTTCTTTTTCAGGCTCTGCAGAAAAATGGCCAAATCTCCAGCATGACCAGCCTGAATGGACACTCGGAGGACAACACGCTGTCAGAAGGTTTGTGTTAATGTGTGTCTGTCCTGTCAGTGCTGTTTATTTATTGTGTGTGACTCTGGGAGTTGTTCCTGTGGTCAGTGTGGTAAGTTGCAGTGTTTATGTGTGTTTGTGTCTGGGATTTTGTACTGTGTCTTCAGCGGCAGCAGTAGGTAAGCTTGTTTGTGTGGGGTCAGCTTTCAGTGTGTGAAAAATTCTTGCCTGCAGATATCTTTGTGGCTCTGCAAGATCTACTTGATCCTAAACTAATCCCTTTGTTAACATACAGGGGACACCTACATGGGCTTTTCACTTTGGAACCACACACACACTCACATCCGCCCACATACCAACATACTTTCTGTGCCTGCGACAGTCGTGGCTGGAGGATTATGTTTTCGGGTTGTCCCAACCAGCTGTCCCATTCTTGTGAGCGCAATATCTCAGCAACGCCTTGAGGGAATTTCCTCAAATGTGGCACAAATGTTCACTTCAACTCAAGGATGAACTGAGTAGAATTTGGTCATCAGAGGTCAAATACCGAGGTCACTGTGACCTCACATCCGTCCCATTCTTATAAACATCATAAATCAGGAACGTCTGGAGGGAATTTCATTACATCCTGCACAAACGTCCACTTGGACTTGAGGGTGACCTGATTATATTTTGGTGGGTAAAGGTCACTACGACTGCACAAAACTAAATTTAACATAAATGTCTAATAGTATATAATGATGAAGTGATGGCATTTCATATCCAAAAGGTCAAAGGTCAATTTCACTGTAGTCTTGCGTTGCCGGCCCAATTTGTAGAACTCAATGGCACTACACTATGATTCTGCTACAGAGGAGAAAACAGTGTGACTTGTTGGTATTTCTTTCAACTAATCACAGTTTTCATGGGCAGAGCTAAGTGAAGGATTGATGTTCACTCAAAATAGTGATGGGTGAAATTCTTTTGGTGGATGAAGGGAGTACTGTGTTTAAAATGGAAAATATACCAAAAAAAAAGGTTGTTGCTGTTTCCTGTTGTGAAGAAAACATTAACATGCAGATAGCAGAATGGAAGGACAAAGTCACCTCAAAAGAGTGGCCAGACTTATACCTGCATCCTACATCTGGTGAGCTAGACTAACTTCACTGTGACATAATGATGTTCTGCAAAAACACTTTTTTGGCCATTTTCCAACATTATAACTCAGGAACAAAACGAGAGACTGTGACCATATTGCACACTTGGTCAGATACTGAATTGGTGCAACTAATCTTGAGTTCCCACTTTGAAACTTTGGTGATTGTATAGATCTTTTGTGGTGCATGAGTTTAGAGTTTGTGTGTGATACTTCCATGTTTTAGAATTGAAAGCTATGTATGTGAAGCATTGTTTACTGTAAAACTGTCCTCACTACATATATAATATGAGTGCTGGAACTGCGAACGGCTTTAATTCTAGTTTTCTCTCTGTTTTATTCCTTAATCCATAAGGTGATCTAAATGTTAACAGACATGTTAACAGACATCACAGTGTGATGCAGTGTTTTAGGACAAATGCAAGAGGATATTAAACCTAGCACATTCTTCCATGTAAACCGCTGCAAATATATAACTTTACATTTATCATAAAATGTAAGAAATACTAAATTTTTATGATAAATTATAACATATAAATGTTTATTGTAATCATAAAGTGTATCTTGACTTTATAGTAGAACACAGAAGTAGGCCTCATTTGTCTCGTTGTATAATGGAGCAGTCAAAACATTGTTCTTATAAAGTGGAAATTTTTAAAGAGGGCTGTCTATGGAGCTTTGCTAATCTTAGATAATCATTAATCAGCAATAAAACAGGATAAAATTGGTTTCTGCTGAAGTTAACATGTGCACCAACCTGCTCGGTTCATCTCCCGCTGCGCCCGTCTATCTCTAAAGCTACATTTGTTTATTTTCTTTGCCATTTCTGTCGTGTCTCCCACAGTCTGGGAGGGCTGCAGGGGCGTGTACACCCTCCCTAAATATTTAGCAGGCCGTGACCTGGGCCCTGCACAAAGCAACCTGTGCACTTCATAATATGTTATGGCCCAGGGGAAGGAGTAACCCTATACTACTTAAAACACAGAGATATGTCACATACCACTCTGTCAAATAACCTATTTAATAAGCTATTTAATGAAGCGATTCTGGCTGTTCATAGAGTAACCCAATACCCTCTTCAGAGCAGAGATGCAGAGTGGATGAGTTGATGTGGCACGTAGACCAGTGGAGAGTAATTCCGTTGTTGAAATAGTTGCTTCTGTGCTCATGTACTGTAAGGTAATTATTAACATGGAAAGTTATGGGACTGAAAAGAGGGGATATGCACATTTACCTTGTCGGGAATTCTTAGATCTTGTGCACTTAAGCGTAGACGAATAGAAACTGAAGACCTTTGCTTTCATGTACACGAGTTGTATCATCTCTCTGTTAACCTTTTGAACCTAAGTCCTGCCGGCAGGTTTGAAAGGCATGTTGTCTTTAAAAAATCACCAAAAATACAGCATTTATAGTAGCAAGAAACTGTAAAAAGAGACAGAATGGTTGAACTTTCTCAAGGTCCTTGAAGTACTCATCTGTAATGTGCCATTCCACTGGAAAGCTTCAAATCTAAATCAAACCTAACGTTAAAAACATGACATTCTACATGTCTTATTTTAAAAACTTCGAAAAATATATCATTTAGACGAATCAGATTCTTAAAAATCAACAAGTTCTGCACTTCAGACATCAGTGAATCAGCTGCAACCAGTAATCACATGACAAAAATGCAAGGAGTTTACATGGAAACAAATAAATATATGAGTAGCAAAATATCTATTGTTTGTAGGGCCACCATTTTCCAGTATTGGTAACAAAAGTGGGCACTTGGAAAATGTATATGTCACAGTAGAAATCACGATCCAGGATAATCGTTGTTTGTCCTAGTACAGACTTCGATCGCAATCTGTCCTAGGACAATCGGCAATTATCCTTGATCGCGATTTCTACTGTGACATATACATGCTGATTCCAGTTTTCTTCAATTTTTTCCTTAGTGCAGGACTTTATATTGCAGTGAGAAATGAGTCCACAGTGAATAAAAATGTGACAGGAGCTAGGTCTCTGCATGGAGGTTTTCAGAGCATAATAACATGCTCTAGTCCTGTTGGGCAGGTGTAAATGTCCTGAAAACTTGTTGCTGAAAATTTTTATTTGATTTATTGTCCCTCTGTCACTTCCATTATGCTTCCCACCTGGCCACCTCACTACATTTCTATTGCTTTTTCCGTCAGTACTAAAAGCCAAATCTGAAACTTAGCCAGGGAAAACCTACCTGAACCCAACGTTCAGGATAAACGTTTTTGACTCAGATATCATCGTGGCCTGATTTGCCTGCATACCAGCGGACACTCTCACTTCAGCAGGACAAAAACAACAGAAAACATCAGAAGTTGTGAAGGTCCTTCAAGGCCACAGATTGGAAGAGTGGAGGGGAGTGAAAGGAAGGGAGATACACAATCAAAAGTATGGAGGGTTTTCACATGGCAGCGCTGCTCTAACTCTTGCACTGCCTGATAAAGACAGCAGTGCATTGTGGGAGACAGGAAGAGGGGAGGAATCTCTACTGATAACAACAAAAAAAACAAAAGACTGGCTGCAGATCAAAAGACTGACAGATACGCATACACACAACCATAATCTCTGTCTATCAGGTATAGCAGAGTGTTTACAGTTTGAGGACTCGCACAGATGTGAAACTCCATAAACACACCACACAGCAGCTGGATAACTGGACAAACATGTTTAAAGTGTTATTTATTTGGACACACCTAACTCACTTAGTGTGTTAAAAAGACATACCTGTTTATTAATGAACCCACTATTGATTTAAATTATTGACAGGAATTAATAGATGATAAAAACAACTACTACTGAGCTCTTCTGAAGACATTTATGGGCATCATAGTGATAAAGTAAATTAGTCTAAGTGTAGTTAGACTGTGTGAATGTTGAAAAAGCAAAGAGCAGGTATAAATGCCCATCATCTGTTGGCGAATGTTTAATTAAATTATCAACAGTGTTTGTTTGAATCGGTATCAATGTATGAAAAAGATCTGGAGTTACATTTTCCAGGCCTTTGTCAGTAGTCAACCCTGAAACTACTGGTTCACATGAGGTGAAGGGAGTGTAAAGGCAGCTGTATTTTAGATGTCGAGAAATCCTGATAATGAAAGACAAATAATTCACTCAAATAAGAAGTAAGCAGTGCACAGATCGCTGAATTCAAGTTCAAAGTTGTTTGTTTCTGTTGTAACATGATGTAATACCCATCAATCTGTGTGCCAAATATGTGGTTTCTGCTTCTCTAATCTTGTGCAAAGACCTCTACACTGTAAAAAGAAATCAGTAATTTTACAAAACTGTGTCAGTTTTTTTGGAAATACCTGAAAAGCAATTACAAAAACCGACTGTGAATTTACATGTCTTATGTTAAAAAAGAAGAAGAAGAAAGAAACCTGTAATTGTGAATAACCATAACATTTCTCTCTATTTTTTTTTA
The DNA here is from genome assembly GCA_900302755.1 of Chromis chromis. NCBI lineage: Eukaryota > Metazoa > Chordata > Actinopteri > Pomacentridae > Chromis > Chromis chromis. The sequence goes on along the minus strand of OMNN01028649.1, from coordinate 2,226 downwards.
AAGAAAATTAAATTACAAAAAACACAATCTTGTTAAATATATTCAGTTTATTGTAATTTGGCAAATATTTCCTTTTTATTAAATAAAAGAAATGTATAATATAATATAAATATATTTTTATGTTTGAAAATTAACAGAAAAATAAGTACATAAATTTATTTGGTAAATGAGATATATCGAACTTTTTACAACAAAAAATGTTGAATTAATTTGTTTCTATCAAAGTATATCATGTTTAAGCATTGGTAATCTATCTAATTGTGTGTGTTATTACATTTTATAGATTATTTCATTCTTTTACATTTGTAAATTTCCTTTATTAAACATTAAAAAGCAAAAAAGAATAAAGAATACACACAATCTGTTGCTGATGTAAATTTAAAGCTAGAAAATGTATTTTGAATATGGAAAATGACTGTATTTGCTTCTCAGGAGCTGGTTATTTTCTGTTATTTTACTTTTTTTGGGCCCCCAGCTATCAAAATATTGTTGTTTTTTACATTGTAGACTTTTGCATTAAAAATGACAACAAAGTGCCTCAAATGCAAGTTGAAAATCATTCCTAAAGTCTGTCGGAGGCTCCAAATCGTAGGGTTTGCAACAGGTCACCAGGTAGACAGAAAGGATCTGAATAAATATTACATTGAAGCACTCAGAAATGTTTCTCTGCTAAAAAAAAAAAGAAAAGAAAGAAGAGGGAAGTAAAAAGCGAGAGCCAGCAGGAGTAAAAAATAGACAAGTATAAAGACATTAATCCACAGTTATTCATGAATGATGCAGCCACCAATTGCATCCGTCTACAACATAAGTGCAAGGGCATCAAGTTCAGTTTTCATCAAAATAGAACCCGTGTCTCTAATTAGTAACTGATAGATTTGCTGTCCACTGTGTTAGTCCATGAAGAAGTGCATGTCAGCCTGCATGTGTGTTTGTGCTGCTAGTTTCAGGGGTGTGGGTTGAAGGGGTGCAGTGAGAGTCCAAAGAATGACATCAAAGCTGATGTAATTCACTGGCCTGAGCATTGACAGACCCACCCAGAGGGTTCACAGGCTCAAACACAGAACAGATGAGGTTTGCTAGAAGAATCGAGGGGGAGATAATGCTGACTGATACCAAGGCAACTCGAAGGCCTGGTTTGGAGTTGGTTGGTGCCTGATCTTAACCCAGTTCTTCAGCCAAAGAACCAGTAATACTGGTGTAGAACCAAGAACTGCTTGTGTCAGGGGCTGAAACTGGAATTATTGTGACTAAAAACACCAACAAAAACTTGTTACTGACATTTTTGTAGCGTCCAGTCTGTCCAATCCAAAGAAGAAGACAAAGCATAAATGTTGCTAAACCATTAGCACCAAAAACGTTGTCATCTGCAATTGTTGTTGGAAAAGACGTATTGATGTGTCTCTATAGTGGCTCTCCAGAAATGCAAACCAGTTCTTAGAAGGTTTGCAAGTTGAACTAAATCTGATCAAAAGCCAATTTCATGGAAATAAAATACGTGGGAGTGTGTGAATGTTTTTTGATAGTAGTTTGTGTATATTTGTAGTAAGACTGAACATCATTCACAGGTCAAATGCTTGATGTTGTTTCATCCCACTCAATGGGCTAGATGGGTGTGGTTCTCCACATTAAATCAATACACAGAATTCACTCATTAAAGTGTTTGTTCAAATTAGTGTCAATCAACTGTTGAATATCATAATTTTCTACTAAAATCTGGACGTTCATTTTAGTTTTAAAATGTCATAATAAAAATATAATTTACTGACAGTTCCTCCAGTGTGTGTGTATGATTGGAGACTGTACCACTTTAGGTTGTTCACAAACACAGCAGTTTGGGTTTTAGCAGCTTGCGATGCACTAAACAGACTCAACAGCAAACTGATTTAGCAAAAAAAAGTAGTGGATATGTTGCTTAATAATGACAAGCTATAGTTTCAACCCACCTATGTATCAAACTGTACTTCATACTGTAACGACACAAGAATTTCTTAGAGAGATTTTTCAAAAACTGTTGGTCCCAGATGTGCCGTGAATCTGCAGGAATAACTCACTAGTGTTTCTGCATTTTTTATGTATTTTTTGTTTGCAGGTGTAAATTTTAACGAGGTGACTATACTGCAGTCTGTGTGTACTGTAGGTGTGTGTGTGTGTGTGTGTGTGTGTGTGTGTGTGTGTGTGTGTGCGTGTGTGTGTGCGTGTGTGTGTGTGTGTGTGTGTGCTGTAGAG
>OMNN01028648.1:0-19383 GCA_900302755.1 Chromis chromis | reverse complement strand
CACTATCCTGCATGTTTTAGATGTTTCCCTCATCCAACACACCTAATTCAAATGATCAGCTCATCATCAAGCTCTGCAGAAGCCTGATAACGATCCTGATCATTTGAATCAGGTGTGTTGGAAGAAGGAAACATCTAAAACATGCAGGATAGTGGCCCTCGAGGACCAGGATTGGGCACCCCTGATGTACAATAATTGCTGTCCTGCAGAGTTCACATGGCCACACCATGAAGCAGTTCATGGACATATTCTCCCTGCCTGAGATGACCCTCCTGTCATGTGTCAATGACTTCTTCATGAAGCACAATATCGACTATGAGCCAGTCCATCTCTACAAAGACGTAAAGGTGAACTGCCTTGTTATTATTCTACCTTGTTTGATCAGTGGGGAAATTGGGATCAGATAATTCAGCAGCGCTCTCCTTTTACTTTATTGCATCTCCTGAGGGCCAGCGTGTGTAAATATATAAAATCTTGCCACATGTGCGTGTGTATATTAATTTATTTACATGCTTGTAGCGTGCGGTGATACTCAATGCCATCTTAAATTTAGCTCTGAAAAGCAGCGTCTAATTTTAGTCAAGCAAGCTCGCCTCCAGCCATGTGCGTCTGTTCTCCGGTGGCTCTGCTTCTTCACAGGGAGAGGGGCGAGAAATCAGCTCTGTGTTCTCCCTTTGAGGCCAGCTGTCATGCTGGTCCTGTCTATTCTCTGTGACACTGTTGTGTTTTTGACAGATCGCTGTCTTTAAAAGCCCTCACTCGCTCTCTGTTCCACGAGTGCGTCCCATATCTTTTCAAGGACATCCTCCTTATTCTTTTGGTTCTATTGGAGCCTGCGTTATTATTCAGTTTTGACCCTGTTATAATAAACTTTGACTTTTCTATGCATCAAATAGTCTTTGTGTTTGATGAACTTCCCAAGTTCAACCTTAAATGTGCAGGTTTTTCACGGGAGAGCCTATTCACTCATTCACTAATTGAAAAGCTTTCTCACTGTGTCACCAAAGTAACTAAACTCCAGGGTCTGCTTTCTTCGTATTTAATTTGTATTCAGAGTTGTGCTTTCTTTGTACTTCCAAGTCAACCGCTCATATACAAAGTTGCTGTTGGAGCTGAATGTTAACATCGTGTCATTGAAGTCATGATTTCCTCGCTGGGGGCTGTTTACTTTTCCTCTTCACAGGAAGCTATTAGAGATGTTCACGTCAAGGGCATCATGTACCGAGCTGTGGAGGCAGATATTGGTAATGTTCTTTGATTTATATTACTTTGTTTGAGCTACTAATGAAAAATTATGAGGCCACATCTGAGTTGTTGCCAAGAAATAAAAATATAATTTAGGCATAATGAGGCTGTGATATTTCAATGAAAAGCAGAGTTTTGTTTGCCCAGATTATAGCAGTACCACCCACCCCTAAGTAATATCTTCCTCTTTTTCTCTCTCCAGACAAATACATTTGCTATGGTGAGCAAAGCCAGGCTGTGCTGAAGAAGCTGTCAGCGCATGGAAAAAAGATGTTCCTCATTACCAATAGCCCTTTTGACTTTGTGTAAGTGTGGGCAAACAGAGTACAAGAGTTTGTTGGCATGATTATATAAAAATGTCATGTATTGGGGTACTTGTGTTTAATTGGTTGCCACTGTCTAATGCCCCATCTTTTATGGATGGCTAAACACAGATCAGCAGGGTAGTGTTTGTAATTCACTGTAAGTCATCGACGATAAAGTCTTTTGAAATCAGGGTTGTTTGCATGAAGTGACCAGCTATGCGTATCGAATAGCAAAAGACTTCCCAGAGCCCGAAACACTAAAATGATGTCCTTGATATAATAGTTTGGCACATTGAGTCATCACAGCAACAGGGAGGGCCTGTATGCACACTGGAACTTGAACTATAAGATATTAAATGTTTCAATAAATACATTTTAAAATGCATTAATGAAAACACTGAGAGCTTTCAGATTTCAGTTTGCAGCGTAGTTTGTATCTAAGTGGTTTGAAGTGTACACTATCCACCTTTTTACCACCTTTTTTAACAAATTAACATTGAACAGCCAGGTTGAACAACATGGCAGTTTTATTTAATAGCACACTAGCATATTACTATATGGACATGTTACTGCTGGCATATGGTTGTGCCCTCAGCTCAAGTGCTTTTGAACCCTCATAATGAGCTTCAAGGTGTTGCTGACAAAGTATTATTTTCTGTTCTCAGGGACAGAGGAATGAGCTACATTGTAGGAAAGGACTGGAGGGACCTGTTTGATATTGTTATTGTTCAGGCCGACAAGCCTGGTTTCTTCAATGACAGGAGAAAGTAAGTATGTTTGTGTTCACAGCTCATACTTTGTTCATCTTTGTCTTATTTATCAGCCTCATAAACATGTACATTATGGCTGCACTGCCAGCAGTTACTTGCAGATTATATAACATAACATTATGACCACCTGCTTAATATTGTGTTGGTCCCCCTTGTGTGGTCAAAAATGCTCTGAACCATTGGGCATGGACAAGAGGACCTCTCAGGGTGTCCTATGGGGTCTGGCACCAGGACATTGGCAGTGGATCCTTTGGGTACTCTGGGTTGTGCAGTGGGGCCTCTGTCAATCAAACTTGTTCCACTGCATCCTGTTGATGCTTGATCAGAATGGGGTCTAGGAAGTTTGGAGGTCAAACCAGCATCTTGGGCCGTTGTCATGTTCCTCAGGATGTTCTTGATTGTTTGATGGTTTTGCCATGTGGTGGGGTGCATTTTCCTGCGGGGGTAGGCCAGTGACATTTGGGATTGAGGGAGTGTGCTTGTTCTGGGACAATGTTTATTTGGGTGTCTAAGTCTCATCAACACGGATGCCAGAATCCAAGGTTTTCCAGCAGAACACCACATAGTACCACTATGATCAATGTTATTCACTTCACCTGTCGGTGGTCATAATGTTGTGGCTGATCGGTGTATAATAATGTAAATAGTTGTACTGTATGTCCATTTCGGAGCTGCCAGCATTATAAGTGGGTAAGATTTGTCTTTCTGTATTTTGTCTTAGACCTTTCAGGCGGGTGACAGACAAAGGTGCGCTGCTGTGGGACAGAATTCACAAGTTGGAAAAAGGGCAGATCTACAAACAGGTGCTAAGCCAGTAAATTACCATGACAAGCCAGTTTAACTTTTCTAATAAATTATTCTGGATACGCCTCATGAAACACATGGTTGATTATTTTTTAATGCGTCTGTTTGATCTCCAGGGAAACCTTTATGAGTTCCTCAGACTTACTGGCTGGAGAGGATCCAGAGTGCTCTACTTTGGAGATCACATCTACAGTGACTTGGCAGTAAGCAGCATTCAGGCACATTTTCAACAAAGGATTCAGTACAACTACACAAAGCATTGAAGTATGAGAAATTATATTTTGAAAATGAACAAAGAGGGAAACCTTCCTCTGAAAATGCTCCATTTAAGATGGTATTTAAGATAAGTGTGTTTTCCTTGAACCTAAAGGGCTGAGTAAATCTTTATAGCTGTCTAAACCTTACTGTTAGAAGCTGCACATAGTGAGTGAATGCTTAAAATAGAATAATGGCACTAAAATAACTGGGTTGAGACTGTGATGCTTTATGCTTTAAACCCCAGTTACTGAACCACCGCATTGGGTGTGTTTAACATTTTAATGAGCGTCTCCTGATATATCACACCTACCACTACTACACTAATGACCTCATTTACCTTTGAATTCCTGTAACCCAGCAACTGATCTGCAGTGGTCTCTCATCTGCAAACAAACTAACCAGCATCAGTTTTTTTTTTTTTTACTGCATCACAAAGAGTTATAACGATGTGTGCTTGATCGGCTGTAAAGGCTGATAATGAAAGATAGAGTTTACATCTTTTGGCGTGATGCCTTGTCGATGGAAGGCAGCCAAGAATTAATTAGGTTGTCTTGCTTGTTAACTGAGATGGAACTTGGCGTTTGTGGTTTACACCAACAACAGCTTACAGTCAGACAGGCTGTAGAATGAGATCCTTAATGTTGGGGAACACAGAGCAGAAACACCTCTGAGTTACTATGGAGTTGAATCAGTTACACAAAGTCCAAAAAATTGCTCTCACTACCCTGGATGTGTTTCAGATTAGTTTTTAAAATCTCTATCATGTTGGTCTGATGGAACACATACACTTCTGTTTTCATTGTTGTTTGTACCGGCATAACTGCAACCAGGGGTTTATTAGGCTTTAAATCCATTTTTCTCACTTGTTTAACTACATTGATTCTATGTTCTGTATAAATACTGTGAAATGTCACTGAGTATGGAACAATACTGTGACTATACAGATCTTGTGAGGCACTGCTGTTATGTGACATGCAGCGTTCACTATGTGGCCAGTGTAGTACACAAGGCGTTTACATCATAGGTGCCTCAACAGATAATCATAAAATATGTGTATGACATTGTAGTAATAACAAAATGTATACATAAATACTCAAATTTAAGCTGTAGCGTACAATATGTACCATCACCCTCTGATCATCAAGCAGTTACTGGGCATTTTATTGCTTTTGTCACATTTTTAGTAACTGTGGGCTTATTGTTTACTGCAATATGAAGTCCTCAACGTCTATGGAAACAGAACAACCATGGCTAGAAATAGAGAAAACCTAAATGTGTCTTTTGTGCAGTGTGACAAAGTTTTAATGCCATCAATCATAAAAAAGAAAAAGAAGACGTTGAATTCCTTTGCTTATTTATATTACAAAAATTGAAAAAACAATGATATCAACATCTACATCATTTTTCCAGTTGCACACAGGTGTCACCAATACTTGACTGATTGATTGAATAATTTTGGAAAGGTACATGTTGTAGATATTTTACTGCTTACATTTCTGATTTGCTTCTATATTTGTCTCTTATCAGCTTAACACAGTTCAAAAGTCCCTGAATTTTTATCACATGACTGTTGGTCACAACTGAGTCACTGTTGGCTTCATGGTTGCCCCCGAGGAGCACAGAACAGTTTTTCTCTGATAAACTGTTTATGTTTGACTGTTTTTTTTAAAGATAACATGGCTTTCAAACTCGTCAGTGGGTCTCGGGATTGGGAGGATTGAACTAAAAACAGTGTATGGTTTATAGCACTTCTTTGTGGTTAATTATTTATTTCCTGCATATCGATCCGTGACTCAGAACTCCAAATCATGCTGTATGCAGCAGCTGAGGTTCTAGATGGATCTTTAGATTTTCTTTTTGTTCAACAGGATCTAACACTGAAACATGGCTGGAGGACGGGCGCCATCATCCCTGAGCTGAGGAAAGAGATCAAGATCATGAACACACAGCAGTACGTCCACATGATGACGTGGTTACAGGCACTGACTGGACTCATCGAACAGATGCAGGTCAGGAGACTATATCAAACATTTGCATTAATGAAGCATTATTTTTTTCTCCTTTTTGCATCCATCCTTACATCTTTGTGCTAAACTTCTATTCACTTCTCAACAGGTGCATAGGGATCCAGCGTCTCAAGCTGTAGTTGAGGAGTGGATCAGAGAAAGAGAAGCCATGAGGTAATTAAGATAACTCCTTTTGGATGATTTATTGAGTTGTTGTCGAGCTAGTCCAACTATATCTTGATGTGTTTACACGACAGGCCACAGACGAAGGACATCTTCAATGCTCAGTTCGGGAGCCTCTTCCGGACGTACCACAACCCCACCTACTTCTCACGCCGACTCTCTCGCTTTGCTGACATCTACATGGCCTCCATCAGCTGCCTGCTCAACTACGACTTCCAGCACACCTTTTTCCCTCGCCGCACTCCTCTGCAGCACGAGTCCCCCTTCTGGCCTGAGCAAAGTCCTGCTGTCTCCTCTACATCTCCACAGGACCAAAGCAGAGTCTGATCAGAGAGAGGACAGAGTTTTAAGATAAAGACTAAGTGATCTCCATTACTGATTTCCTTACCTATTTTGTTTTTAAGTTTTAAAAGATACATGCTATATTTGAACATAACAAAAACTGGTAACTGGTAAACTACTGATGTTAATTATGCTTTAAGCTAGTTATATATTGCTATTATAAATAACTTGGGTTGTTCTCTCAAAGAATTCAGGCTTGAGAAGAACAGTGGATCTTGCACTGTTTAAGCCAAAGGTGTGTGTCTTTGTGTTTATGACAAAGAGGGGTAGTTAGATTATACAAATAGATGCATTGTACACAATCTGAACAATAGGGGGCAGTCACACACCAAGTTTATTACATTTGTATGTATTTGTAGTATGGATTGTACACAGGTTATCTTTGCCTTTTCGTCCTCGCATTCGCCATTGCAGTAGGAATTAGAATTTACATTAGAGACTCTGTTGCCTTAATCTCCTGTTAACGTTACTGCAATGTATATATTTTTGTAATAGCCTGATATAATTTATGGTAATCAAGCTTTCTCAAATTCTTTCAGCTTGGTTGATATCATTATGCACTGCACATTGTGATTCACGTTGCACTTTGATGTTCTCAGATCTTTGTATTTGATAGTTTTAGTCATTTTCACACAACACAACCTGTATGTGTCGTTTTAGCAGGTGAGAAATGTTATTATTTCTCAGGAAAAAATAGAGTATCACTTCTATATTTAGCGTGAATGCTGCTATTTGATCTGTGAAGAAAGCGGCATTGAGTTTCTTAGGTTTGACACTTTTGCGGAAAATGGGTGAAATGTTTTCACACGTGCTGGAATAACAGCTTGTCAAGGAGATATTTGACACATGAGCTGGAATCTTAGTGTTTTTAATGATCTTGAAAAAGGGAATGGGCTATAAAAAGGGGAAAATGCAGTTGCCACAACCAAGACCTCTAAGTTTCTTTGTGTTCCTGTAGTTTCAAATATGTGGTGAAGTGTATTTTTACATTTTATTTCACTATTTATTAAAACACCTGGCCTGATCCTTGACCACTGCTTACGTCATTCATTTGTTGTAATTAGATTTGATTAGCAGATATGTGTTTGCTGAATGCGTTGTCAATTTCATTCTATGTTTTTGTTGCTTTGCTGTTTATACAGCTGTTAGCTATATAAACAACAAAATATTTCATAATTTAAATTACTTTTGAAACTAATTGATCCCTTGTTTCTAACTACTCAACTTCCCAATTACAATTATAGCAGTGGGTTTATTGAAATTAATCCCCCTAAATCGTGTTACCAACCAATTTCCCATATTGCATTTGGGGCTCCATCAGACAGGTGCACAATCTGAGTAGGGATCAGAAATAATGAAATTGATTACGCTGGCTCCTGCACTGAGCAGAGCGTCTGTGGGTTCAGCTGCTTCACCAAAGCTGGATCATTTGGGCACCATGGAGAGCAACAGCACGCCGTGGAGCTCCGACTCTCCTCTATCTGTTCACGCAGAGGTGGTGACTGTAGCCCCCACGGTGTTCCCTCGGGTGGGCTACAGCATACTTTCTTTCCTCATGTTCATCAACACAGTGCTGACAGTTTTTAACAACAGTCTCGTCATAACCGTGATGCTGAGGAATCCGTCACTGCTCCATCCTATGAACATCTTCATCCTCAGCCTCGCCGTGTCCGACCTCATGATTGGCCTGTGCGGCTCCCTGGTCGTCACCATCACAAACTACCAAGGCTCTTTCTTCATTGGACACACAGCCTGTGTGTTTCAAGGGTTTTCAGTCAATTATTTTGGTAAGTTTAGTTGTGAGAGGGGAGTAAGTGTTTCCTCTGAGTTTTGACAAAGGACAGCTTCCTCCTCCTTCATCGATCACTTCTTCGATCACTGCTGAACTCTGGCTTTACAGAAATGTTCATATTGTGGGTGGGTTTTTTTTTTTTTAAAGAGAGTTTGCTCCTTAGTGATTCATTGATGTGACTGTAACAGTTTATTGTTGACCTTCTTAAGTCACTCAAGCTATATTTACTCCAGGGCTTTAAACTGCTATCACTGTTTACTCAGCAGTGGATTGAGCTTATGAACTTGTCCTAGAGATACTGGAGATGTTGTGCTTAATAATTAAGAAAAGTCCAACTGCGGAGGAAAAAATCTTGTAAGTTGTTTATTTTTGTCAAAAATGTTGATTTCTTTTTCCCCTCTCCTAGGTCTGGTGTCTCTCTGCACTCTCACTCTTCTTGCCTACGAGCGCTACAATGTTGTATGTAAGCCTAAAGCTGGTTTAAAGTTAAGCATGCGGAGAAGCCTCATCGGGCTGCTGTTTGTCTGGATCTTCTGCTTGTTTTGGGCTGTTGCTCCGTTATTTGGATGGAGCTCCTATGGGCCTGAGGGGGTCCAGACTTCATGCTCTCTGGCCTGGGAAGAGAGATCATGGAGTAACTACAGCTATCTCATCTTCTACACACTCCTCTGCTTCCTTCTCCCAGTTGCAATCATTATCTACTGCTACTTCAAAGTGCTGACATCCATGAATAAGGTGGGCTCATAATGGCCTCTGCATATTTATTACACTTTAACACCATTTAATCAATATTTAAAATTCATGCCTCTGTCCCTATCTGTTTGCAATCTACCACGTACATACTGAACCAAGTTATTAGCTTTTAATGTGGGGTCAATTTTGCTTTCTCCTAGCTGAACAGGAGTGTGGAGCTCCAAGGGGGGCGTTCCAGCAAGAAGGAGAATAATCACGCCATTAAAATGGTCCTGGCCATGATTATAGCATTTTTTGTTTGCTGGCTGCCCTACACGGCGTTGTCCGTGGTGGTAGTTGTGGATCCAGAGCTGTACATCCCTCCACTGCTCGCCACCATGCCTATGTACTTCGCCAAGACCAGCCCTGTATACAACCCCATCATCTACTTCCTTTCCAACAAACAGGTAAGCAGAAGTCTCCTGTGGAACTGAGATTGTGTATCTTGAGTTTGAACAAAAATAGGAGAAAAATTAATTTATATTGGTTTTGTTTTTTTTGTTGTTTTTTTTATGTCCACCAGTTCCGTGATTGTGCTCTGGAGGTGTTGTCATGCGGCCGCTACATTCCCCATGAGTCCAAAAGTGTCAGCATCCCCATGCGCCCTTTAAACAAGGGGAGCCGTCTGTCTTCCCTAAGCAGGAACGTCAACACGCACAGCAAGGTGTTGCCTCTGTGACTTTCACCTGCAAAAACATAGGAGCTACCAGTATTTATTGGTGCTTCATCAAGCACACAGACCGGAACATCTACAGGCTTTTGTTTTGCACAAAGGTCTATCCTGTTGCTCAGTGAGAATAGAACAATTGAAAGACTGATTGTCAATGTTCGGAAGGTGGATGACATAACAGAGACGCTTTAGAATGTGCAATAATGCAATATAATATAATTGAATAAATGTTTATTTTGTTCCCTTTTTGTTTCGTGTCTCTTTTTGAGATTAATTTGTTTTGGCCTTGAATTACATTAAGTTGCATTGTGTTTCTGTAGTCTTTGTCCATGCATTTTTACCCTGGAACAATGAAACTATTCAATATTCTGTGGATTGTTTTAGATCAGTCAGCCCTTATCTTTTTCCATATTAATGCTCGCAGGTGTATGGATGTTGGAAACTACACAAAAAGAAAGGAGATCTTGAAAGGATTGACTGAAAAGAAGGTTTTGTGAGAAATATAGTCTCCATTTGTCTGCATTTTTAACAAGGTTAGGCAAGTCATACACAGCCAGACTGCGGAGAGACTGTAAGGAAGTGAAGCCTTGGACATTTGACTTTTTGTTCCAAAATAAAATGCAGCAGACCTGTGTTCATATCGTGTGGGAAGATATTTCCTCACTTCAGAAAGTTAGAGATTTAACATTTTCAGAGTGTTGGGTAATGAAATATCGATTTATATATACAATAGACTGTGCAACCCGCTTTATATTACATTATTATATAAGATATACTGCACAGCATTGGTTTCTATGTAATATTATTATGCAAAAAATGTAATTAAAGTCAACAGTAGCCAGCTCCATCCTCAAATCAATACTGTTTGTTGTGGACTGCCTTTTTCTCAACTCTCACACTTTCCAGACGTCTGCTGCACAAAACACTGCTGCAGTGTATATAAGCATAATTTTACTCATAAGCACCAGTGTGAATACATAATAAACTCAGTACAGTTATTTTTTGGCTGCAAAGGCAACATAATATACTCAAATCAGTCCCTCACTACTCCCAAAATCACATTAGAAAAACACAAGAAATTTGCGTGCCCTTGTTAAGCAAGCTGCTGCACAGCTTACCTTGTGCATGTTTTTACAACGAGGAGTCAGTCAGGCAGCAAAAGACTTTCATTTTTCTTACTTCGCCTGCTCTGTGGTCGGGCAATTTTTCATTTGTATTATTTTGTATTTTTCATCTAAACAGCTCAGAGGGGCATTAGACAGTTCAGAGAAGGATAACATAATAACGTTGTCTCTGGGCCTGATTCAAATGCAGGACATCATCCCGCGCATGGCACATGCCCGAACCCACAATAAGTCACAAAGATTAATATGCATCACTGAATAAAGATGAAGCAAAACATGCAACCGAGGAGAATTTTTAGCTGGTGTGCTGGTGTAAACAAATGGGATAGTGAGTCAATGAATCTGACAATCTTTCTTAATTTTTAGTGAAAAATGTGTTATGTCTGACTCTGATCAGCTGGTCCTTTCGATTTCTGAACAACAGATTAGTCTCTCAGTAGTCAGAATGAAATCCAACCATCCAGTATCAGGCATGAAAAAGGACTGTAAGCTTCAAGAAAGGGTTCATGTTCTCTTTGACATACTGTAGTTTGACTTCTGTGCAGTAACAGTGTTGTGAGATAAGTCTGCTTTAAGACACATATTTGGTTTTCCCTTTACATTGTGCTCACACAAGTGATTTCTGTTACTGTACCTGGTTAGTATTTAGTAAATCACTGATCGACATGTTAGCCCCTTTAGATTGGTTTGGAATTATTAGTAAAAATAGTCAGGATGAATCTGTTTTGTTTTGTTGCTTATTTTGTTCCCTTTCTATCCACTTGGCACACTTGGTGTAAATATTGTAAATGAGAATATGCTTCTAAATAAAGTGTTTTTCACTTTCGTCTTGTCACATTTCAAGTTGCTCGTTATCTTTTCTCAGTTACGGCTTCCTGGTGTTTCTGTGTGTGATGTGCGATTGTGTTTTCGCCACAGCTTCTTTTCACAAACTTTCCAGTTTTCACCCACTGATTTCAAGAGACAGTTGATCACTTTCATATGTAGAATGGTCAGGAGCAAAACATGTTGATCTAATCCCAGATTTGGCATAGTCCATAAGCTTACACATTTGAAGCAAAGAGCATTTCACACTTTATCTCCAAACAGGATTACACAATGTCATGCTATAATCCCGCCGCATTGCTCCCTTTATTTCCTGAGCCAATTCAAGAACTCCCAAGTCATCCATCTGGCATGCTTAACGCTGAGCTTTTAACCTTTGCGAGGTACTGTATTAAATGAACCATACAGCTGTTCGCACATGTGCATACAGTCTCCTATGCAACAGTACAATACGATCATTAATATTGCATTTCAGATCTGAACCTGTGGTTGTTGTATATCAGGAATAAGACAATAGTGACGTAAGTTCTATTCAATTAACAACCAGTGTTTTTTTTCCAGTTGTTTCTGCTGTGAATACACTGCAGAGCTTTTAATGGTTGTGAACAGTGAGTACTCCCAGGTGACCCACTGGTGCTGTGGAGTGATAATGAACAGGGCGGACACTTTGGCGTAACTTGTCCAGGCTACAGGCTTACCCGTTCATATTATTCACTCAGTGGAGATGCACAACAGCAAGAGCAGCAGGTTTGATGTATGTCCGGTCAGTGTGGAGGGAATGAAGAACTGAACCTGGTGACTGTTTGATCCTGGAGATGACAGGAGATCCTGCACCTGCATGGGACTCTGGGAACGGCACCGTTTGGGAGGAATACATTGACATTGCCTTTGTGGCAGCCAACAGCTTGATTCTGTTAATCACTTCTGCTGTGGGGATTGCAGCAAATGTTTTTGTCATACTGGCAGTGTATCGGCAAAAATCCCTGCAAACCTCTATTAATGCACTGGTGGTGAATCTGGCTGTTATAGACTTTCTGCGATGTGTAATCGACTGCCCCATTCTTCTAACCATCGTTATGACTGTGTATCAAAGGGGACATTTGGACAGTTTGATCTGTGACATGCAAATCGCCTCTTTCTCTTTCAGCTGCTGCATCCAGTTGTTAACACTGGTGTTCATAAGTGCAGAGAGATACCAGGCCATCGCACAACCCTTCAAAACTAGTCACAGAAAAAGGCGGATTATGATTATCATTCCTCTCGCATGGACCTTGGCTATTCTGATGGCTGTCTGTTGCCTGATATTTTTGAATGACTCACCCGTGCATGTGCGGTGCCAAGGACGACAGAGAGAAACCTCATCTTCCTATGACAACTTTGGACTTTACATGCTGTTCCCACTGTGGGCAGCTTGCTTTGGTCTCATCATTGGATTCTACGCTCGCATATTTGCTCTTGTGAGATCACACAACCGCAAAATATTTGATCAAGGAACTTCTCCTCCTTCTAAAAAAGACACAACAGAAGATAAGCAAAAGAAAGAAGAGACAACGGTTGTGGAGAATGGAAAATCTGAGCAAAACCAGACCCTGAGCGTTACAGTTGCTCAGACACATCCTGAACCAGATTCATCAAAGAAAAATACTTTGACTTCTCTGCTGACCTCAGGAAAAGCTCCTCAGTGTCTTTCCGTCAGTCCAGAGAATAAAAACGAATTAAAGAATACAGTGGAGATATGTGACTTAGAAACAGACCAACCTGACCCCCTTGCAGTGCAGTCTACAGTGGGGACTGAGGAGAAACCTTTAAAAACAGAACAGTCCAGCCTCTGTGCCACAAATGTCGAAGCAAAACCTACAAATGGAGATACAGCTGCTAATGTTAAGAGCTCAGCCATGAAGCTGCAGAAAGTGTCTGGCAATTGCAACACAGAAAACCAGCCCAAAGACAGACTGAAAACTGACAAAGAAACCAGCCCCTGTGTTTTCTCAACTGCTAGGTCAGAAAATCCTGAATCTACATCTGTCTTACTGATTGAACCAAAACAAGCGAAGAGCAGCAATGAAGGAGAAACACTGGCTGTTGCTGCAGTAGATCAAGTGTCTTCATTACCTCCAGTCTCGACCAATGTCCCTGAAACAGAAGCTATAAACCAGAACACAGAGGTAGAAGGAGCTGTTTGCATGATGCCCTCAAAAGCAGGGAAAGAGAGAGCCCGCAAAAAGAAGGAAAGTAAAATGGCCAAGCGTGCTGGCTACATAATCCTAACATTCCTCCTATTCTGGCTGCCACTGATCGCAACGATCCTGATGAATTTTGTTGTTCACAAAAGCAGGAATATACAAGTAAGTCACGATGCCAGGATTTATAAGATTATGATGATGTCAAGATGTAAATTTCAGCATGATGGTTTTGAATTTGTATTTTTAAGAGTGGTGAGAGTAAATTTATAATTCATTTTCTACTGTATAAAGAAATTTTGTCTGTGAAGTAACCACATGTGGGAAAAAAACACATTTTGAAAGTCTATATCTCAGGATCTCTAACACTATTAAAATTCTTTATGATTTTTTTTTCAGGTGAAGATTATTCAGGACTTTGAGATCCTGTCTGTGTCTGTTGCCTGCATCACTTCACTGAGTGACCCAATAATATATGCAGCAGTGAACCCTCAGTTTCGGACAGAGTTTAATCGACTGAAAAACAAGGTCGAAGCCATGTTCAATAAGAAATGACAATATTTCCACTTTTATCTACTTTTAAGTGGCACCGGACCAAATGACCATATTCATATTCACTGTGGAACTGAATATCGGAATGAATACCATTTGTCTAGTCATTGTCCAAATATTAACTCAATTAAACCCCATTTGTCAAGGCGTGAATTTTTATTTGGGTATGAGAAGCCTATTACTTTATATGCTGCTGTGTTATCTTAGATTTTATGCAGGCTGACTTCTCAGCAGTTACTAAACACTGCAGAGTGGAGGCGATGCATGCTGTGACTGGCTGCGCCGACCAACGCAATCAGCTCAGCAGGGGGACGCTGCTGAGCTCTCTGTCAAACAGCCACTGAGTCCTGCTAGTCTGTCTCCGGAGACCCTCCCCAAGACCCACCGCTGGGCCAGTCAGGTCCTCACATGTCCTCCAGCAGCACCTAATTATTATCCCATCCTGTTATAAGCAATGCTCTTTGAATAATCTGAGGAAACATTATGAAATCCGCCTAATCATGTTCTAGCTCGGAAAAAAAAAAAGAAAAGACATGGGTCATTTAATGGATGTTTCAGTAGAGCTACAGTATTTATTCTATCCACTGCACCAAATGCACAATGTGTGATTATTTGCCCCCCTTTTTCCTTACCCCATTATATATGTAGTCCATGACAAGATTTGTATTTTCATTAAAAGCAAAGTGTTGCAGAATTTACATCATAACATACCAACGTCTTTGTCATTCCCTCCATCCGACTCATTTTTACTGACAAATTTCCAACAAGAAGCAGAGACATACTTTAATAAAACAGAATTCGGCAATGACAGCATGCAAATCCTTAATTCAACCAGTTAACAGACAAAAATAGTATGCCGACAACTGTCAACTTAATCTTGAAATGAGAGGAGCCAACTTCAAATGCGGTCGTCCTAACTGAGATATTTACAATATGAAAAATGTACAAAATGGCCCTTTAACACAGTGAAATCTACCAAGTATAAGAATATCATAATTTATGGGGAAGTCAATGGAGCTGATGTTCAACACTCTTTCGTGTGGGTTTTCCAGGTCAATACTATGCGTCCACATTAGGGTTAGTATTAGTTAAGTGTTTCCAAGAACATTCACTTATGTTTCTACCTTGTTACCTAACTAATATATACCCTGTATAGTTGTCAATATCAATTGTTAACTAATGACAGTGGCTTTCACACAGATCCATATCAGAATGTCAAATATGTAAGCTAACACAGATTTTGTCATTTGACTTTCACTTGCACATTTCACAAACATGTCAGGGTGCGTAGTATATTTTTTACTCATCAAGCGATGACATCATCCAGTTCATGAGTCAGTTAATGAATATTCACAACAGGTATCCATTCCGGTGGATGTATGTTTTCTGAATTTACAACAGTGAGGGGAATATTGGAAACCATTTAATTAGGGGGAGGTTTCAAAACAATCTATGGTGGTGAGTGAAGAGAATGTCTCTAATGTGTGAGGGGGACTGATTTAATATTCACAAAGATGACTTTCAGGTAATGAATATGTGTGCTTTGTCTTCAGAGGCCATCGAGACTGACCTTTGAACATCTGCCTTTCCTCCTTTGAATCAGAGACAACAAATACGACTACATTACATATTCAAAAATAAAGTTTTTTTTTCTCGGTAATTTTAGGCAACAACGATGACCAGGCATTCCCAACACTTCTTTGCTCTGCTGTGCTTAATGAAGCAAGATCTGCTGGTTCGCTTTCACTTTTCCAAGGCAGCTGTCCACATCTTTTTAATACCATGCAGAGTTTGACATCAGATGAGATCACTACTTCAAAAACCCCCGACCTCTGCTAATCTTAAAATTCCTCTAGATTATGGCAGGTTGATGCTCGGTGGTCCCTCTCCTCAGCATCTGGTGCTTAGTGAGACCAGTTAGCTGATCAGATAGGCATGACATCTACAAGGCAGATACTCGGACAATGTTGCTCTGAGAGTATGCTGTGGTGGTGGAGCAGTCCCCGTCTGATGAGGTCACCACCGGGGCAGATAGGCTGACCATGGAGGGAGTGATGTAAGGTTCATCACACTTCAAGGGCACAGTCTCATCGAGTTTGGCGTTCAGGCTGGAGCGGCTGTGAGAGAAAACACAGGATGAAAGAGGGTGAGAGGTCTGACCTTGTAAATGTATTACACAAAGCCGCTATTACACAGTCCTTTTATGTACATTCTCACTCTGCATGAAAGCCAGTAAGGAAAAAAAAAAAGGTCTTTTTGTAGTGTGAATTTCTAAAGGAGCTTTGGCTCATGTTGCTCATTAAGGTTTATTTCGGTTTACAGTTATGACTTCTGCAGAGTCTATACAGATTGTACTGAATGCGAAGACAGTGTGTATGAAACCAAGGGTTTACACTGAATATACTGTATTTAAGATCAAACTCTCTTTAAATGCGATTCATCCTGTGAAACATACCCTGTAAAAGCCTATATACCAAATGTGCTCATTTTTTAATTGACTGCATGCGTACAGTACTGCTCTTTTGTTACGTTAAATTAGGTTTCACACTTAAGATGAGTATTATCACATGTAATGGCAGGCTCATAAAAAGGAATGGACTATTCTCACCCATGTATGAATATTTTCACACCAAGATTATTAGGCTGGTTCACCCAATTCATGAAATCGTTATTTTATTCCCTTATCCCTTGCAGTATCAAGAAATGCAGATCATTTTAGTTTTGCTTGCATGTTTTTGTGATACAATGCTCTGAGGATTCTGCTGCCGCTCATTATAATAGAGGGAAATTAAAAATACAATATTTAATGTGCCTGCGACTCTGGATGATCCACTGTCAACTATTTCCACGGGGCAATTAGGTAGAAAGTGGTTCCAAAGAAAACGGTGAGGATTATTCAGACTAACGGGAGCACTGTGCCAGGAAGAAGAGGGATGAAGTAACTAATCACATCATCAACAACAATATTTGTTTCAACACATGACAGACCTATTGCAGATCTGTTTTTACCTTTGCCTGCTGTATTTGTGTGTATATAACAGCTATATGCTTATGTTTGCTCGTTGTTATTTATGTCTTATGTCTATATTCTTTAACATTTTTTGAGAAACACAGACATAATATGTAATTTGTTCAAATGTTGCTCCTGATTCTTTAAAAATATGTATCAATTTTAAGTTACAAGAAGAAATATATATGCAAATCACAACAAAACTATCTGCAGATAGATATGGTATAAATGCATAAATCATTAGTTTCCCAGTGTGGAATCCATAAAGTTTATCTTTTTTCATAAAACAGGAACCACTGTGTCTGTAAGTGTATTTAATGTGTTTTAAAAGGCACCAAACAGAAAACCAGACGGACTACCTGTTGGCCACTGGCCTCTCCCTTATCTGTATGGTGCTGAGCTCCTGGTTGTTTGTGCTGGGCAAGCTGAAGCTGCTCTTCTTCCTGTGGCGTCGGGAGCAGCATGAGCTGAGGCCATGCGGCGACGAGGACAGCGAGGAGGCGCGGGAGCCTGACTTGTTCATCACAGAGATCTCCATGCAGTTGGCCTGGAACGTCTGCTCGTCCACAAATTCATGATTCTGCAGAGGGAGAGCGGCAGAAATTTGGATTCAGCAACGCTTATGAATCACTCTATTACATCAATGATTGGCTCTGCTAAATAATGAGTAAAGATGTTTCACAGTAAAGACTAAACAGACTGAACCAAATCCACAGCAAAATTGTTTAATAATTGGAGAATGAATCATCAAGGGAATAGAAATATATTGGCCCAGATGTCCATATTAAGTGCCATCTGTGAAAACATTCACAACTGTTATCCCTGTGACAAATGAGCATGACTTGAAGGTCAGGCTCCAAGTGTGTTTCGGGCCCTGCCAGCAGGTGGCAGAGTGACACTGTGTAGGATCTGATGCCATGTCTTGGATCATGTCTCCGTTCTTATACCTTCCTTCTGTAACTCTTGTTCTGCTCCCTATCTGCTATCTATAATGTACGCCATGAGAGGCCTGATGTAAACATTTGCGCCGCCATCTGAATGGCATGAAGCCTTTATGGAGCCTTTCCCAGACGAGAGGCAAGCCTTTTACTGGGGGGGAGGATCATCCATGAGGAGAAACACTGATTTACTGCCTGTCTATGTCCCTGTACAGGGTTTAGAGCTGCAAGTGTAAAACTCATGTCACAGCCAAGCATTAAAGAGGCTCTTACATCACTAAATTATAGATAGCGTAAAATGAAGTATGCTGGTTTGTTGGGAGGAAATAATGTTCTGGGCTGACAGAGTCATGTTATCTTTAGCATGTTGCTGGCGAGGGGACTCAATGTTTCCCAACCCCATTTACATCTATTTTTAACTCGTGGTGCATATGAAATAGATTCTACATTTTGAGCATGGATGAAAAAACTCACTTTGTTTCTATTTGCAACTCACTGTAACAGGCTGGAGCTCCTGATGATACAGCGCAGACCGCCTGAGTGATGCAATTTTAAATAAAAGGAACTTTCTCTTTTACAGAGAGCTATTTATACTGTCTAAAGTCTGTTACTAAGATAGTAAAAATGTGATTGTTTTCTACTGGACACAGCTTTTCAGTTCTGGAAGGGGGGAAAAAAAGGATTTTACCGTGGTTTTCTCCAGGCAATGCAGCAGATGATGATGTTGGCTCTCAAAGGGAGGGGTGGCAGGCTTCCCCACCAGGGCTTGTCCTGCCTCCTTGGAGGCCTTGGAAGACACAAAGTAAAAAAAAATGGGGGGAAAAAAAACAGCAGTGTAGATGAGCAGGTTTAGACTCTGCATGCTAACAGCTTCAGGCAACAGCTAGTAGCTCGGTGATGTAGTGGAAAGTACGCAAAGCACTGAGAGTTGAAATGCTGATCTGTAGCACGGCAGCCAATCTACTGAACCTAGTGAGATGGTGATGTTTTAGGGATGCATAGAGACAGTGGCTGATTACAACATCTTTCATTGGTAGAATTGGTTTTGCCATTTTGTTTTCACTGATTTGGTGAAGAGGACCAGAAAAGTCAAATTCGAACTGAGCTCATTTCAGCGCAACAGCAGTGGCACACCTAGACACAGATCGAACAGATTGTACCAAACACAGCACAGATTCCGGACCATAACAACACTACACACTTGACACACGGTTGATGAAGCTCTGCACGGCTCTGGGATGGAAGGTATGTCGTATTAGTCTGCACTACAACCCGGATGCTCTAGAAATAACACACAAGACACACAGCAGATCAAAAACAGAGTTCAGAGGAGATACAGGCCGAGCAGACAGCCTCCACGGGCGACCTACTGTCCAGTAAGCCTTTGGTTCCCTCCTTCCCCTCCAAACCCTGTTGGACAGACATGCAGAGCTTGGTCATGAGTCAGTGTGACTGTAATGGCTGGGCTCCATCAGAAGGCAAGTGTGCCTGCCTGGCCCTCCTGCTGTATGGACAGAGAGAGAGTGTTGACGAAGCATGTCGATGCTGCAGCTGAGAAGTGTGATGTAAGAGAGAGGACGATCACACGGAAGCACTGGGATGACAGCAGCCCCTGTGTTACAGCATGAGAAGCCCCCCCGCCCCCCC
>OMNN01028647.1:8668-24447 GCA_900302755.1 Chromis chromis | reverse complement strand
GTATACACCTGTATACATGTATAACACACACAGACATGGAGTTCATGAGACTAACAGCAGAGTTTACCTGAACAGACAGTTAGAGGTGAAACTACAGACTGCAGGTCAACAACAGACTCAACACACACACACACTTATGACAACACACACACACACACACACATATGACAACACACACACACACACATGAGAACACACACACACACACACACACACGCACTTATGACAACACACACACACTTATGACAACACACACACACACACACACACACACACTTATGACAACACACACACATATAAAAACACACACACACACACACACACACACACACACACACACACACACACACACACACACACACACGCCTGCTGCCTTCTAATGATTATTTCTCCTGATGTCTTAAACAGCTCCCGGTGTGAATGGAGCGCAGACAGCTTTTAAAAGACCAAAGGTTAACAGAGTCCCCTGCTGGACTTCATCTCCATTCAGGCAAACTCATACTTCATCAGGGTCACACTCCAGCTCACACACACACACACAGATGCCTATGAGCCTTATTGGGTGGGCTGGTCAAAGCATGTACGGCCCATTACTCACAGTTGACCTCAGAGACAGGTCAGCCTGGTCTGGGCTCCTGGGTGATGCAGTGAACCGGAGGGACGGTTCTTCTTTAAACTCATTCCTAAGCTCTGATTTATTGTACGAGTGAGGGGGATTCCTTCATACGTGCAGGAGAAACTCTGCTGAGGGTTCTCACCTTCACCTTTTCACCTTCAACCACGATCTCTGAAGACACACCCTGGAGGTAAGCAACCAATTTATAATGTTTCCCAGACAGGGACACACACCCACAGCTACATAATATGACATCTTTTGAAAGAATTTGTTGAAAATACAATTATTTTGAAGCCATTTTACTCCACAGCAAAAGCCAAAATGTATCCCCAATCATCTTACATTACCATATTTAAACCTGCAAATATGAGTTTTGTAATATGGTAATACACTCTTTCACGAGACCATTAAAGCAATGGCAGTATGCCTGCAAACTGCCAACTCTCTCATAACACGACAAAGTTAAATCTACTGTGTCAAATCCAGAGGAGAGCACAATGACTCTCTGCTAACAGACCTATATCCCACCAATCTTCTGCGAATTTGATGATGCTTGTAATATGTAATTCAATTGAGCTAAACATTGAGTATTAAAATATATATTAGGGCCAATCAGACAGGCTTTTCCCCACTTGTAATGGCGCCATTATAGGAAATAGGACCGACTCAATGGGTTCATTAACTTGCTAACTATAGAAGATTGGGACGCTAATGGGGGGTTTCAGAGCAGGGGAGCGGTGTTAAATTGTTTGCTGCTTTTAGTGGAGATGATTATATGTAGCTGGTGGCTGTTGTGTGGCTGCTGTTGTTTGAGGCAATTTGTGGAAGTACTGTCGGCTGATGTGATAGATGGGCTCAGGACAATAATAACAATTCCACCTTATGATAGTGCATATGCAGCAGAGTTACACCCTCTCTTGACTTGTTCCGGCTGAGAGCCAGACATTTACTTTGGGGCATGATGGGCATGAGAAGTGAGAGACTGGAAACATTCTTGACAAACTGGAGCACCAGTAACAGCAGACCTGGCATTCCTGACGGGACCACACCTCATTTTGTTTGTTCAAGGGAAAGTCTGCGAACCTCCACCCCACCACGGTGACCCCCTTCTTCCCGCTTCATCCTATCTGTCCTCCCCTTTCTCCACCTCCCAGCCTCCTACCAGAGCCCTGCCCTCATCCTGCATTTCCTGTAAACAGGCTGGTGGGAAGCTCCTAGGCTGGACACTTCCTCCCCGGGGATGACCTGGCAATGACCTCAGAGCGACTGGCACCAGGCCTGGCGAGCCAGCGACACGCCCTGTCCACCACCTCGCCACACAGCACATAGCCACCACCCAGCGCAACAATGTACTTAAGATGTCTCCCTCATCACTACTAACATTAACATAACAGTGGGTGGAGGAGCTGTTTCAGAGGCCAGCCAGGGCTTTGTCATCACTCTGAGGTTCACGTTGAACCGTTTGAAGTGAAAATGATGCCAAAGGGTAAGCGAGAGATGTACAGTTCTGCAAACATTAGCTGTACATTACTGCACATAGAACCTCTTTACTGTGTGCATCGGGACAACAACATATCTGCATTATTGCTGTACGTCTACCTAGAACTGCTTAAAATGGACATGGAAGACACTTAATGGTCACTAAGTTGAACACAGTTCAAAGATCCTGGACTTTCTGTGCTAAAATGCTTTTTTACCAGCTCTTATTTGTTGCTGCATGGCTACTTGGCAAGAACAGTTCTGCTGAGACTGCATCCTCAGCAGGAGCCTCATTTTTGATAAAGCAGCACAGAGCTGTAACTTGGTGTGCACGCACATATATGCAAACACACACACGCCTACAAACAAACACCTTGGTTAGGCTGGGAATGAATCATTAGTGCGCCTTTTCTTTCTCCTTTGTACACTACGGAGGCTTGCTAATGAACATGTCTCTTTGCTTAGCCTGAATGCCTGTGTAGAAGTAGCGTCTGAATGCTGCTGTACATTAATCACACAGGTGGAAACAAGCCAAGCCTGTGGGACAGCAGCTTTGTAAATTCTTCTTAAAATGCATGTCTGCTACTGCAGGCACAGTCCTTTTGTGTGCAGTGCTCTGGGGCCATTTGGTCATTTTCTTCACCACAAAAATCCACTTTTTCCCTCTGTGGCTCTACAACCGCGTTGCCTCCTGAATGTGTTTTCAATAAATCACTGCCATCATCGGCAAGCCGGCCTGGGACGGCGGCGGTGTCGAGATTTGAACAGTTCAGTGTAAGACGTGCACACAAAGGCAGACAAAAAGCCTTGCACTGAACTACACAGGATTTTATTACTGTGGACACACCCATGCGCACATATATACACTCAAACACACATAAACACAAACCACGCCTGCATAGACACACCAAAGAGGCCCTGGGAACAGAAGCATCTCTAGGGGGGAATGCAGTGAAGGCAAGGTGACAGGACAGATAGGTTCTTTGCATCATTGTGAGCAGTGTGAGACCTCCAGAACACAATGAGCCACATCGATAACATCACTGAGAGACTAAAAAACCCTCACAGAGTGACCATTGTCTGGGAAATGGAAAGATTTCAAAGGCTGTGATATGTATAAAGTTTACAAGTACACTGGAAATAAAGTGTGGGGGAATCATGGTATGGTGCTTTCTAAAGGAGAAGTAAGGATGAGCTTAAGATGTGTGAAAAGTTTTATGAATCACATAAACTTTTCTGCATAGAAGAATAGTTATTAAAACTAGAACCTGAAAAATAAACTAGTGAAATAACAACAGCTATCCGCACATGAATTATAAACCAGGGAACCACAGGAAATAAAAGCAAATTGAGGCAGAAGCATTCTGTCCCAAGATTACCTTAAGCCTTTCAGGGAGCTCTTGGTAATAGCCCTTCTCTTTGACTGCACAGAGGTCATCAAACTTAACTATTTTATTAAGACTGGGGGACTCGGGGAACACTGTGGCCTGCAGTGGCTGAAGCTGTGGCACAGGCCAGGGTAATTTGGTCCAGTCTGATCGCGGTGATTCCTCACTCTATCACACACTGCAGTAAATACTACGACCCCTCAAGGGTCCAATGAAAAAGAAGCACTCGGAAGAGAGCTACTTTAATAAAAGCTCTCCTAAACTTAACCATCAGTGTCAGGTACAGGAGAGCAATTACACCAGAACTGCTCTCGCTCTCTTTCTCCTCTTCTTCCTGCCCCTCCACCCCCACTTTTACCTGACTTTATACTCTTTGTTTTCCTACTGATCTGCTCTCACCTCCCCTCCCATTGCACTCTCACCTTTTCTTCTCCACTTCCATGTGTGAAAGAAACTCCCCCACATTTTTTGCACTTTTAATTGCATCCATAATGACTCTCTCTAATGTGAATAACCGGCGCTACAGCGAGCCACCCTAACTGCCATTACCTGTTCTATCACCTCAGACTTGCAGAGGAAGCAGCGGCACCAGATGTGACCTCTAAATCCACCAAATGAGAAACAGGAGTAAGCTCTCCCACGTGCATTGTCCATCTTCCCGAAGCCAGCGATGCCTGACATAGCAGGCTGCTCATCTCTCACACGGAACACTTTGCTACAAGATCCGGTGCTACTCGGCCAGGTGCCGACTGCTCATCAGAGATACAGTGTGAGAATATCTGTCAGCTGTTCAAGGGTCAATTGCACCTCCTGAGCGGAGAGGTCTGGCCCTAACAACTACTTTAAAAGTGATCCCAGAGACAAACACCTTCACCTACCCTGTGGACTACAAAGTGAACATACAAGATGTGCTTAGTTTCTTGAATACAAGTATGTATAAGAGGAATAGCTGAAACGCCATGGGTGTAGACATGAAATCACATTAGCGCTTATTATGTTAAAGACACCTAATATAAGACTGGAACAGTTTCCCTTATTGGTTAATTTTCTCGTTTATTCGAGTGATGGTCGAGGATAATGTCTTCAAAGAACTGTTTTGTCCATCCAACAGTCCAAAAGAGACATTAAAACCACTCATATTTCAATTCACATTTAAGACCCGTTGAACATCTGGAATTTTATTTTTAAAAGATGACAATTAATGCTGAATTAATGTCAATCAACTAATTGGATATTTGACTTATTGTGTAAACACTAATCATTTGTCATGTTTGGTACTTTTGGTTCTTTCTTTTGCACTGATTTAAAAGTCCAAATGTCCTGATTTGTAATATATAGTTTTGATTGTAGTCTTCCAGATGTTGAGGTGTTTCAAATTTCTGCTTCAACCCCAATACGATGCTGGGGAATGAGATTTTTTTTATGTAGCAGGTATGGGTCTGTATCAGGGAACAACAGATATGCTGTTGATCCAATAGTCGATATTTTGGCCTGATATACATTAGATGTAATATTTTAGCAGCATGTGATATCAGAGAACCTGTCATTCATAACTAGGCTTCTTCATTAATAAGGATGACTATAACTGTATATGTAAAACAGAAATAGGAATGATTAAATGAGGATGCTGTCCTCTGTTTATGTGGGATCAACTGAGATTGATCAGTTTGTCTCCAGCAGTTACGTCTGCTGTTCTTCTCTATTTTCTTAATCCTTCACTGTTTTATCACTTTTATTGCCCACTAAGGCCCATATTATCTTAAAGCATTATTAATTATTGTTTTCCAGACTCTGTTTCAGGTTAATCTGTGGCTGCCTTCTAATTTAGCTACTATCCGTTAGCATTGCCTTAGCCACTGTGAAAGAAGTTCCTGGTTTGTGACACGACTTGTGCTTCTCGTTCAGTTTTTGCAGTCTGCTTGAAAGACATTTCTGAGACTACAGAGTGATGACAGACATTGGTGGTGGCTGCATCAGACCTGAAGTAGCACATTTAATTTATCAATAATCGGTCATTAGAAATGCTGATAATTGGAAAACTGCCAAATATTGGCCCCATCAGCCAGGCCGATTAGTGGTCTATCCCTATTCTATATACAGTAGGTCTTTTGTGTCCACCCTTATAAGTTAACAGCTTATATTTCTCAGACAGATCTCAAAATTTGGGCAAATAAAACAAATATGTATGTGAACTTTCTACTTTACCTTTCAGTGTCCACTTTCGATGGTGGAGGTTTACTGTCAATCCCAGGGAAGCTGTTCATATCCACATAGCCGTCATTTTCATTGCAGGTAACCGTTGCGCGGTTTGGATCCTCAAAAAACTCTGTAACAGTGTGGGATCTGGTGGGTCTGCCTGGTATCTGAATGTTCTCATAGTCTGAGCTCATGGCTGGGATGTTTTCATAGTCTGAAGTGTCTGCACTGGGGAAGGAGATGGAGCGGGGTTTGGTCAGAGGCAGCGACATGATGGAGCGCCGAGATCGCTCCTCGAAGGACTCCACTCTGGAGATGCCCCTGCCGAAAGCTTTGGGGTCTCCCTTTCTCCCCTGGTGGTCTTTGTAGAGGACAAAGGTAGATGGCAGGTCTGAGTGGCGCTGCTGGGGGTTCACCATACGGGATTGGAGCTGAGGAGAGCTGCCAGTGCTTCTACGATCAAGCTCTATGACTCTGGCTGGGCCGTGGTGGCTGGACTCAGACGAAGAACGTGAAGAACGGACACTTCCATCGCTGAATCCTTTTGAGTCTGTCTTCTTCTTGAACTTGAGTGCCAGAAAGCGCTTGAAGGAGGACTTCTTCTTCTTAGGTATGTCACTGGGTTCATGATGGATGAGGAGGGATGGAGAACTCTTGGTGACTGGTCTTTTAGTAATGTATGCCAGCTCAAATGGTGGAGGGATGTCCACTAGAGACGTTGGAGTGGAAACACCGCTGGATGACTGATGGCTACGCTGGGAGAAGCTTCCAGAAGAGGTTATGACACACGGGAGGGAAAGGTTGTCATCCCTCCTCCTAATCCTGATCTCATCCCTCAGAGATTTGCCGATCTCTGTTGGGGTAGTCAAGGTCAATTCTGGACCCTCTGCAGATCGGGAGTATAACATGAAGCGGCGAGATTTCACAGATGGAATCAGACAGTTGACTCCTCTCTGTGGTGAGGTACTGAGAGGTTCACTGCTCTTATCCAAGGCCACTGTGCAGTAGTCATGAGTCTGGTATTCTGTCCCCGTCTCCTCTGGGACAGTTTCTGGGACGTAACCGGGAACTTTCCCAGAATATGATCGTGATCGTGTGACAATTGTCTTTCGATCAAGTGCCACAAAGTTCTCCCCTTCGGAGTCAAACCCAGCCTCTTCATAGATATGCTCTTCGCTGTCTGAGTCTGTGTCTTCGTAGTAAGGCACAATATGGCAGTCCAGTTCCTCGATGTCTTCTTCAAAGGCCTCGGTGGTGTGGGCGAACACCACCCTGTTGGTGAGCTCTGGGGTGCGGCCCAGGTCCAGGTCTGTTGGCACTGTGATGTTGCACAACCGGAGGCGTGGCTGGCAGCTTTTTCTTTGGCTGCGGAAAGCCTGCTCTCGTTTAGCTGTTCGCTCTTTTGCACTCCTTACTCTGATATGTTTCTTCTCTGTTTCTTCCTCTTCGTCATCATCACCTATCTCGACATAATCCTCCGATGAGACACACTCTAATTGCTCAAGGTCATCTTCTTTAGGGCAGAGTGAATCGTCAATGTCTGCATACTCATCTGTTGACTCACTGTCCTTTGTTTTGTCTTTGTGCTGATTTGACTCCTCGGTGCCCTCTTCAGTATGACCCTGTTCTGAGAGGGCTTGCTTGTCCTCTAGTTTGTCCACGTCATCTGATGACACATAGTAAGGTTCCTGGTTAGTGGCACCTGATGTTTGCACTTCTTGTTCGGTTGAAGGTTTATCATCAGCATCATCCTGACTCCATTCAGGGTCAGCGGTGTCACTTCCATCAACCGGAACAGCTCCTATGACCGAATAAGGCCCAAACACATCCTCGGTGCTGGATGTGAATCGAAAACAGCCCGAGAGGTCCTTGGTGGCTCGTTCTGGTTGCCAGACCTCTGTTTCAGCCTGGTCACATGACTCACATGTATCACTAGCATCATCTGTGGGGCCAATCACATCGTAGGGATACTCCTCAGATACAGTTGGAAGCACATTGAATCCAAATGCAAATCCTCCAGCTTCCAGTTCAGTCTCAGTTGTAAGTAAGTCACCCTGCAGACAGGCTTTACTTTGCTCACTGTCTGCTTCATTACCTCCACAATCAGTGCCCTTACCAGCGTGTCTGAGTGACTGTGTTTTATCAGGGTTTTGTTTCTCTAAATGTTCACCTGTGTGTCCTGTAGGGCCACAAACAATTTCAGTCTTTTCAGTAAAACTCTCATCCTCCTCTTCTTCCTCCTCTCCTGCTTCATCCTCTGTCTCAGTTGGAAGAAATGAAGACACTGATGTATTCTCATCATCAGTGCGATAGCCACTTTTAGGGTAGTTCAAGTCATTATCAGTATTTTCATCCTCAGTAGTGTCAACAGTGGAACCATCATCTGCTTTGACTGTGTCATCAGAGCCAACACTGTCTATGTCACAATCGTGATCTAATATTTCTGCTTCCTTCTCTGTTCCCACCACGGTTTCTCCTTCTACTATGTCCTCTTTGGCTTCGTCTCCTGTGCCGCCGTCATTAACCCCCTCCTCTGCCTCACTTTTCTCCTCTTTGTCCTGATTCTCCTCAGCCATTTCATGAAGATCCTCCGTCTCTCCATCAGAGTGAGCCAGGTCTCCGTTACTGAGGCTCTGCTGAGGGCAGGGCTCCCTCTGTGGGTGAGGCTTATATAGGGGTCTGGGCTTGGGGGCAACAGGAGGCTTTGGACCATGAACAGGGGGACAAGGTCTTGACATCAGCTTGGACTGCACTTTGATGGTGAGGTGACTGCGGACCTTTGGTCGAGGGACTTGTGGCGGATTTTGAAAATCTGTACAAAGAGAGAGAGAGAGACCAAATTAAACGCTGTTGAAGCCAAACAAATCACATTTTTCAACCACTTCGGCACTTTTTACTGTTTACTTACTACCTAACCTTACATAAGGATAAAAATGTGGCTTGTGCATTTGTGTAGAACAGTAAGAGGAAGCCATGTCCAGTCCAGTAGTCAGTGACATGCAGAAAACTGCAGGGGACATTATCAGCAGGAAAAACAACAGAGCCACAGGGTACTTAGAGAAGGAACAATAACATCTCCCGTCTGGGAAATGACACATGCAGATTGGTTACATATAGAAGGATATAGATAAATAAACCGACTGACTTATTGTGATTGAAACTTTAAAAATTATTTCATGATAGTTCTACAAAATGCCATGAGTGCTTTGAAATCACAACATAAGGGGTGATTAAAGAGCTTAAGTGTATAATCGTCCTAATTTTGACTTTCACGAGTGTTGAAAACTGAAGTGAGAGCACTATGAAATCGATAACTGTCATGAAACACACCCGTACTTAACAAAGTGTGTATACACCCCTGGTCTCTTCCTGTTATTTAGTACCTGCCCTGACGCACATCCTATTAAACCCTGTGTGCACTCTGGTTATCTCCTAGTATTCTCTCTCTCTTTTTCTGCCACTGCTTCTGCCAATCTCTTACTCTTTCTCTGGACATCAGTTTTGTGAGAACCATATTCGATTGCTGTACATCACTTTCTTCTAAAAACTTTTACATATTTTTATAATATTGATGCCACAACATTCTTGCTTTCAAGAATTCCAGGTACATTAACGAGTCCAGCAGAGCCTCCGTGAAGGAGTCCACACAGGATGTCCATAGGGGAAGGACATTAACAGCGTGGCCCCCCGTCAGTCCTCCATAAACCTCTCTAGGAGTACACATTTTCACAACACAAATGGACTTCCTTCTCGTCATTCTTTGGCGATTCTCACAAAACACTCACACACATATGTAAGTACACACACGCACACACACACACTTTTTTTTTTTGCTGAAAAAGGTCCTTTGAGTGCGTCAAAGAACAATAAAAGAGGGAGAGAAAACAAGGCCCCCAGTCTGACAAAGCACCCAACTGCAAACAACAGGATATGAATTATGCAACAAGAATTCAATTAAAACAAATGTTTGAAAAACAAAGGAAGAGATAGACACTGGGACCTTGAGTGTGCCAAACTCACAGGATATGATTTCAGACTGTATCCTCAGTATGAATGTCACAAATCAAACCATAACAACCTGTCTGAAATCCAAAGTGACAACTCTGACCAGTAAAACTGCTTTTCATTGTAAAAATTCAAAAATGTTACTGAGCACAAATGGCTTGCAGGAAAACCACTTCAACAACTTATTTTACGCAGGGACACTGTACTTCTTGCAAGACTGGTTACCTTTCACATAGAACAACAGCTCTGTCTACTTTCACATACATGGATTATCATTTTATTTCTAACCCAGATACTAATCCTAGAACAGGACATATTTCCTGATGGGGGGACTTCCACTGGGAAAAACCTCATTTGGTTTCATTCTAATCCACAGCTGTGGATTTAAACCTTTCCAAAACTGTTCCTGTATGTAAATCATCTCACTGGAATCGCTGTTGATGGAAAACCAGCAGGATCACTCCATGAATATAGCGGTATTGTGTGATCATTATTTATTTTAAAGCTCATTTCAAGCACCACATTTCCAAGAGATTAGGTGAAAGACACAATTAACCAATTTTACTGATGAACTCCGCCCTCTCGCATTAAGGCACGCTCCGTCTTTGTCTGATTTAAAACATTCAAAGTTTGTTTTATAGATTCCTGACATGAACATCACCCATCTCCAACCAACCTGCGTTCATTGTGGGACATCATCATCCACGGCATCCGACACTCATCCCCATTTTCTCCTCCGGTGTCGCTCCAAATGACGCGGAAACTTAATCCAAATGGAACCACATTGCGCGAAAATCAAGTTAGAGGAGAAAGAGTTGCAGAACGTGTCATCTTGGTCTTCTCCAGTGGTGGTCGACTTGTGCAAGGTGCCTCTTCTCTCGCAGAATGTGCAGCTGTGCTTTCAGCATGCGTGCATCTCCAGTGCTGGTGCTACAGTAAAGTGGTGCGCTCCTGTGTGCAAACGGGAGGTGCTGCCTGGCGCTTCCTGAGGCAGGACTTCAGCACGGCGAGAGACAGAGCGCGAAACACTCAAAATAACCTATGTCTCTGTTTTTTGTTTGTTTTGTTTTTTGTTTTGCAATGCAGACAATTATATGTCTGAAGTTTTTTTTTTATACTGAAAGCATTAGTGGACTGTCATGTTTTGCTTCAGATCTTTGCTGCACAAATGCGTTCAAATGGGGATAGAAAGGTCGACCAGAGTTGAATAAACCCAAATCCTCTAAATATGAGAGATTTTCGACATAAATATGAAACTTTAAACCACAATTTATTTTTTTACAACTTCACTGTGCCAAAGCTTTAAATCTGCAGCTACTCTTTTTTTTGCACACAGAATATTATTTTCTCAAATAACATCTGCTCATGTTTGGGTGCATGGCATATGTCCCCTCACTGACACATAATTCATAACAGTTGGACAGTTAAGACCTATGCATGAGCTGCTCAGCTGTGTCCCTGCATGCTTGTGATGCTTGGAAAGACTGGAACATGATTGGAATTGAACTCTATATATCACGTAGTCAGAAATCGAGCTCTTCTTCTCTGTGTTTTCCAGCATGTTTTGCTCATGCAGTATTTCCTGATCCAGAATGGTGCATAGAAAGGTTCCTAAAAGCAGCTTCCAAAAACAGTTACTCCAGGACACCGAAGCTTTTGCTATTGGCTGGGCTTCCTGGCCCGGCATCTGTTGCATGATTGAATGAATGCAACCCTTTAAAAACCTCTCTTCATAACAGGAAACTGCTCTCCCTGTTTCCTGCACAACAGGCAACACTTCCTTAGCAACAGATGGGAAAGGTTGGTAATGTTAACCCCTTAGGTAACCTATAACAGGGCTGATTGACTGGTGCTGTGCAGAGCATGATGGTTCGAAGAGCAGACAAACTTTGAACAGCTTAAGGCGTGGAGTCGTGGTGGGATTCCAAGGACAGAGACACCTTGTGCAACACGGGGAGGCTGGGATCGTCGCCCACTCGGGGTCTTTGATTTGACAGCTCCCAATGTTGGTTAAACGCCCACACATTGGGAAGGGACTACCTCGCCTCCTTTTTCCTTCTCTTCTGCACACTTGAAGGTCAAACAATGCAGCAGACCTCAGGGATTTTTTTTTACAGCAGAGCTGAAGTGGATAGTGATCGAGTAGAGAAGCACAATAAAAGAATCAGCTGTGCTGAATCGCCACGGGGCTCTGGTCCTGACTGCTGCAGCGGCATACAGACCCATCCATTATACGCACTGCAAAATTCCCATTCCAGATGGTTTGGTGCAGGAAGGATTAGGCTTTGCGGCAGGTTAAGCGCTATCAGCCTCCAAAATGTGATTAGAGTGTGTTCATATCATAATTACCTCGTGTTAGCTTTACACTTGCATGAGGGTCATCTCATTAAAGAATAAATGTTTTGGTGTATGATACAGGTTCTGAATTATTAAATATACCAGTAAAGAGGGTATTAAATGTGAAGATGTGACCGCTGTGTTTGCTGCAGTAATTAAACTTTTTATTTGTGTAGGGTGCTGACTAATGTATTTTGCAATATGCTACATGAAAACAATTCAATCACAGTGACTCAGTTGTTTTGCTTCCACTTGTTACAGTGCGATACCGTAATAACCATTGTGGAGTGTTGAAGCCAAGACAGTTTTTTTCTGTGTCACTAGTAGCACATTTACAGCTGCCATAAAGTAACCTTTGTTTTTGAATCGGATGACTAAAGATAGCTCCGCTCTGGTCTTTTGGCAGTGCCAAATGTGCCGCTCTCAAGAGTATTTTACTCACAATTGGTGCATATGACCTTTTTTTTGCTTTCATTTGAGCAAAATATGTTTTGCTATTGCAGGTTGTGCAAATAGAAGCTGTCAAGAGTATTGTGTCATGTTGCTGCTGAAAAGAATGGCTTTAGGAGTAAATATCCCTCCAGATGTGGCACAGACGGTCAAAACATGTTTTTGGACGGAGGACACGAATTTCCTGGACAGCCTGTAGCTGTGTGCTGTGCTCTGTCACCCCACCTGGAACACGACTACACTGGAAGAGAAAAGGGGGACGGAGATATTAAGAAAAACACGCTGTAGTAGCAGAGAACAAACCGACTCTATCTCATCTCCACTTGGCTGCACACACAACGCCAAACAGGAAAGGGATCAGGGAAAGGGGTCAGCAACTTGTTCCCAGAGCTGAGACAATCCATAACATCTGCTTTACACAGTGACTGGGCTCAATGGATGTGCTGAGTGACTTCACACTTTGCTGCAGCTGATTACTGGAAAGCACATGCTTGGTATGTCAGTGGACAAGTTGGTCACAGAATTATTTTCCAAGGAAAGAAAGCATCGAATCATGTAGCGAACTAGCTACAGTGTATTAAGTCCAGATATTGATTCATGTGATAATCAACAACAATCAGGCAGAGGTCTCTCATTCCTTAAAGTGACCTCAAACACCTTTGTAATTGGATGGCAAAGCGTTTGACTGCTGTAATGGATCGAATCATTATTGACATGTTTTATTGATTCCCAGCTGCTCACCACCAGTAAGGACCACAGCGCTCTTCTGAGACTCATGCGTTTGCCCCAAGCTTTAGATTCTGATTAAGGGACTCCAGAGCAGAATGATATGAACAGAACAGGACAGTAGACTTCATTAAATTGTCCGAAAACTAAAGAGTGCAGAGATTATTTTAGGATTAATGGACTTTAGTTGTTTTCAACTGCAACAAGATACACACATTAACCACTCATGTCCAAGAAACTCGGATGTCTTTATGGTTGAAAACTCTTTTCTCTAACCTTAGTGAGCAAAAAACCCTGTTGTCAGCAGTGTATACTTCACTCTCCCAACAATGCAGAGCTAGGACGCCATCCCAACACCCCCCAGTGACTGCCTTTGCATGCACACACACACACATATATACACACACCGCAGAGCTTTACAGTAAACAGGGGGACCACAGAAGTCAGCACTTTATCAAAAAGCAGCAAATACAGGTTTAATTCCCCAAAGGGCCTCTGGAACTCCACATCAAATCAAACTACCCCGTATCATTTCTATCATAATCCACATTATATTAAATTAAATAAAAGTCTCAACCTATGGTTATTGTTTCAGTGCTGTAGTCGACGCAGTGTAAGCACTTTTTAAAAAAAATGACACATAACTTTTCCAAATAATGACTGAGTGGTGTGTCAGTGGCTCATTAGGTTTTACTTTCAGAAAGTGCTGTTTGTGTTAAGTCTAGCCTGCGCTAAGATAAAGTTGCACGATAAAACAAAGTATTTTTGCTGCGTAGTAAAAGGCCAATGGCTGTGGCACAATAGCTGTCACATTGTTGTTAATTAGCCTGAAGTCCAGAGACTCTGATAATGGATGAATTTGTTATTCTTGTTCTCTATTGCAGCAGAGACAAATATCCAAGCTGCACTGTAAAAACAATGATCTGCTGGATAAAAATAAAATTCTCGAGAAGGGATGTAAAAAAAAAAAGAGAAAGAAGCATGTACGTCCGTGGAGGCCTTTCATTGTGAGAGACTGATGAGTGGCCGTTGTCTGCATCTCTGCAGGCTTTCCCTGCATTATATATTTCCTCAATCTGTGCGGCATGCTTTTGCTTATCATTTTAATAGCCTTGAACGCTCAAGTCCCATGCGGCAATAGAACATGAATTGCCTGCATTTGAAGTGGTTGCTGTGTGCAGATGTGTGCTGTACATGCAAGTGTGCGTGCTGTCCACTACCACCATTCGGATTGTGTATACCACCAAAAGGATCTGGAGTGAAAACAATAGGATCGTGAAAAAAAAAGCTGCGAGCCAGAATTTACTCTTCCTGTGAGTGTTTTCACATTTCTCAGCCAAAGGAGACTGGGAGGATGCAGATACTCCTGCTAGTGAAACACACGTTGTTGGCAGAGCTTTTATTTAATCTCACGCAAGTCTACATGAAGGTGTAAGCTCATTGTATGACTTATGCAACAGCATGTAACAGAAGAAAGTGTGTAATTTAAACTCTTAGACAGGCATCAAATGTATCTGAATGCCTGCTACTAGCTCAGGTACATTCACTGTAGAGCTAAACAATTTTTTTTGTGAGTTGTCAGAGTTGTAAAATGAAATATTGCCCTTGAAAGTTTGTCACATAAATAAAAAAACACTTGACATTCTGCACAATGCCGGCACCAACCACAAGTCAAATCTCTGATAAATGGGTGCTATTCATTCCGAGCAGTAGCGTGTACATAAATTGTCTGTGTTGCAAAAACAACAATACTTATGCGCACACATCTAACAACTAACATATCGGGGGGCTTTCCAACTTCTTCTGACAATGCATGTTTCATCGTGTGGCCCTCGTGTGCAGATATGAGTTGAACAATGCGATGTCTGTGTGTTTTCACTCTGCCGGGCCCTCCGTGGTTCTAGATAGCTGCACCAGATCGTGTGGAAAACACAGATGGTTGTTGCTTTTGCTTCTTCCGCCAGACCTGTGTGACCTTTTACACAAAGATAACAGGGCGGTCTCTTATCCCCAGGACCCCCCGCCCAAAAAGCAGCCAGGCCTGGCAGCTCAGACAGAGGACTTCCTCCCTTCGAGCTGTCTGATAGAACAATATCAACAGCCAGCGCCGCGACCTTCCTTTTGTGTCTCCAGTAAGCTTTTGTTTTGAAATAATTAAGTTCTTTCTAATCAAGACGGGCTCACAGAAAGGAAATGAGAGATCTACATTAAAATAAGACCGGGTGTTTGATAGCCTGTGCAATCGTATAAGATACATTCAAACTAACTGGTCATACATGTATTTTGTACACGGTTCTAATTGTGCTATATGTCACAGTTACATTAAAATTACAGGCTTGAATACCTGAAATTTACATTAAGAACAATTATATTGCTGTGTTTGAGCTCTTTCACATTTTGTTTTTAAGAATAATAATTTTATTTATATAGTACCTTTCAAAAATAAAGTTACAAAGTGTTTTACAGTAAAAACAGTCTCTAAAAAGTTACTAAAGGGACCTGTTCCTACCAAATTAAAGCATAACCCCAAGATACAAATTCAAATTTACTGACTTAGATAGTTGCTAACATTACTATTGGTT
>OMNN01028646.1:0-10430 GCA_900302755.1 Chromis chromis | reverse complement strand
CGCCAATAGAACCCTGCGCAGGTATTACCTGTGGAGGAGGTGGGAACCTCTGATATGGAGACTGTTGCTGTTGTTGTTGTTGTTGCTGCTGTTGCTGTTGTTGTTGTTGTTGTTGTTGTGGTTGTGGTTGTTGTGTGCTGTTGTTGCTGCTGTTGCAGGGGTGGCGTCTGTGAGTAGGGTGATGGTTGACTCTGCTGGCCATGACCTGGAGGTTGCTGGGCTTGAGGAGGGGGACCTCCTGGTTGTTGTGGTTGCTGCTGTTGTTGTGGGGGCGCTTGCTGCTGTTGCTGTTGCTGTTGCTGCTGCTGCTGCTGTGGTGTTTGCTGCTGTGGTGGCTGCCCTGGTCCAGGAGGTTGTGGGTACCCAGGCTGGCTTTGAGGGCCTTGCTGACTTTGAGGACCAGGACCCTGCTGCGGCTGCTGCTGCTGTTGAGGCTGCTGCTGCTGAGGAGAGACATAGGGTGGCTGTCCTGGCTGAGACTGTGGAGGCTGGCTATAGGGAGGTTGACCTGCAGGAGCGCCATGGGGACCTTGGGATTGTTGGTAAGGGGCCCCTGGTTGCCCGTGTTGGCCAGGAGGCTGTGAAGGGTGGCCCTGTTGGGGGTAGGGAGGTCCAGAGCTGCCCTGGGGCTGGCCAGGGTATGGAGGTTGCTGCTGGCCGGCGTGAGGAGGTGGACCATGCTGACCATAGTAGCCTTGGCTTTGCTGGCTATAGCCTCCTGGGCCCTGCTGTCCATAGGCTGACATCTAGACATAGAAACATGATGGTCAGTTAGGATCAACAGTAGTTTACATCAAAGCGGAAGATCAGTAAGTGTTACAACACAAAGCGTGAGTAGATACAACACAACACAGTTGACAAGTCTGTGAACCTAAACAGTTTTCTACTATGGGTTTACTATACTGAGCCTCTGTGGAATATCAGTCACCACCTGAATACAGCATGTGTACTGACAGAATCTTTTCTAAAGCTGCGAAAATATATAAAAATAACCCAATCTTTCAAGTCACCTCTTTGATTTTTTACCATTCACTCTCGGCAGAGTAATCAGAGCACCTCTTCATCTTTCTTGCAGATTAAAAGGGAAAGACAACTGCTCTCTCTCTGTCTGAGGGGTGTGTTCCTCACTATAAACTGAAGTGTTGGCATTCAGCCGTGTATCGCTTTAAATTACTGCCATGAAAATAAAAATTGAGTTTTGACTTCATCTCCTTGAACTTCAATATAAGCTTTTTCATATTCTGCCCGATCCTGCGCGCGGAACGCCTTTCAATACAGTGTTTTCGTTTCATTACCCTCAAGGAGCATGGAAGGAGAAAGCACTGACCTTGTGAAGATATATTGTAATAAAAGAGGAGAAAAATGCCACCATTTTTTTTTCTCCTTTTTTGGAGGGCGCGTGGGGGGAGTTCCTCATCTACTCAAGAACTCAAAGAGAATACAAGATAGTAAAGAATTGCTGCACATGTAAAACAACATGAAGTGGCTGCATTGTATCTGTCTGACAAAGGCAGGGAAGCCGTTTTCTTCTCTGCAGGGCACTTATCGAGTCCACGGTCAGACACCAGGCAGGCCAGTATGAGATAATCACACCACACAATGGGCACAAGACCACAGGCAGCGGACGTGGAAGAAAAGGCTTCACTCTACGGGATTCCCTGCATGCATTTCTCTGTTAAGACGCACTGCCTGGCTGAGAGAGTTCAAGAAGGGGCTTATTCCTAGCTATGAGTAAGTAGCTACGGCAAACTGGATGTTTGCTGTTTTCAATTGGACGACGCAGCCAGAAGGTGCTGCCCACTGTGCCCGTCGACACAGCTTGAATTTTCCCCATCTTTTGCTTTCAAGCATGAAAATAAACCAGACAGTGAAAAATTGATGGACTGCTCTCTTTGGGTCTGTGCCTGTAAGAGCTTTTCTTCGTCAGTACCTTTGAGGTTTCAGGTGGAAAAGATGCTGAATTACAGGTTGGTTGAGCTTTCCATGAACTTTGTTGGTCCTCTGTGATCCAGTGCATAATCCAGTCTAAAACACACCTTTTCCTACTACACTTCGATGAACAGTGCATGATCCTTGCTTCCATACTGTCTTACTGCTACAGAGACATTAAAGGAATAGCTTGACATTTTGGGATACATTTATTTCCCTAAATATGAAGCTAGAAAGAGCTACGCTTAGCCTGAACACTGGGAAATAGTTAGCTTAGGTCGGTTTGAAGGAAACAAAATCCACCTACCAGCATCTGTAATATGTGTTTGATCACGTTTAAACCAGGTGTAAATGCAGTCTAACGTTATATCTGGTTTACAAAAGACTAAGTGTAAAAATACCAATCTGAGGTTGTACGGAGGGTCTGATCATTTCTTGGCAATACCTTCCGACGTAGCCAGTTTAGCTGTTTCCTCCCCATTTCAAGTGATGATGCTAAGCTAAGTTAACAGTCTCCTGGCTCCAGCTTTATATTAAATGAAAGATATGGGAGTGGTATTGATTGCTGCATCTAACTGTCGGAAAATGACAAGCTATTGCCTTAAGTACAGCGACATCCATTATTTCCGCATTTTTTGTCCAAAAGTTATTTTCTTGCCATTTCTGCAGACATTAAGCAAGGAGAAAGAAAGGAGTATGACATGCAACCAAGATCCCCTCCTCCACCTCAAGTTAAACGGGCAATTGGTCTCCGGCAAGATTCCTCTTGTAAATATTTTCACCTTTCCTCCATTCATCTTTAGACCGGATTGATTTCATTTCAACAGGTCTGGATCACGACTACTTACTGTGAACAAGCAACTGGATTTGAACTCCTGAAAATGTCCCCACAGCTGACACGTGGAGAATCGGTTTAAAAAAGTTATTGTATCTCTTATTTGCTACCAATTCCTCCATTCCTGAAATACTAGGTCACAGCTCACATAAATGCTCTACTGCCTAAACTAACAGGAATGTAAAAAAACTTATTAACTTGTGGTCCGGACTTCAAACCATGCCTCAGACCATGACTAAGTACCATCGAGATTCAAGATGGTTCCATTAAAAGTCTCTCCTAAGGCAGGAGGTCTTTCATTTTTAATAACTTCTTGGGTTCACCTGGTTTTGACTTTCTAGTAATAGCACTGACGGGGCTTGGGTCTGGTAATGCAAGTCTGCATTTTCTCATGTCACCCAGCAAAATCGCAGGCTGCAGTGGTGGTTTGGCAGTTCTTAGAAAACAAGCTGAGTGTCAACCCATCAATACTGGATAATCTCCCTCATTCAAGTTCAAAAGTCAGAAGTGAGCAGAACAACCCACCCAATGATATTAATAGGCAGCCCATCCAATCCAAACAGTAATTTCTAATCTGAGTAGACATCCTCTTTACACTAAACAATTCCAACAAATTGGACTGGTCTCTGAACACAGATGCACTCTACAGGAAGGGGCAGAGCCGCCTCTTTTTCTTAAGGAGGCTCAGATCTTTAGACATCTGCAGAAAGACGCTGCAGTTGTGGTGGCAAGTGTGTTGCTCTATGCTGCAGTCTGCTGGGGTAGCAGTCTGGACAAACTGGTGAAAAGGGCTGGCACTGTGATTGGAACTAGCTTGGACTCACTAGGGGCTGTGGTGGAGAGATGCACACAGAAGAAGGCAGAGGCCATTCTCTACTACACTGATCACCCACTTCACAACATCTTTGTGGACCAGAAACACAGTGGTAGTGGACGGCTCATCTCTCTGCGGTGCAGGACGGAAAGATTCAGAAGATCATTCATCCCTACAGCCATTAGGCTCCAGAACTCTCTAACCAATGGGAGATGAACTGCCAGACACCTGAATTTGATTTGATGTGAATTTGTTTGTTTCGTGTTTCTTCTGCCAGATACCTGAATTTCCCTTCGGGGATTAATAAAGTTTTATTCTATTCTAAACAGTGCTTGAAGTCCCTCTCCAGTCACTGATTTAACGCCCAATAGCTTTTCTATGTCAATGAAATTTGCATATTTAGAATTTATTCCATGAAAACAATACCTTCTTGCCTTAAAATCACTTAGATGTAATTTTACACAGTTGCTTCCTCTAGAAAGTGTGGATCTATGCAGTCCCTGCCTTTTTCTTCACTGACCCCTTCCCTCCAATAGCAGCTGTAGCTTTCTAGCTAACCTACGCCTCCACTCAAACACTTTAAAATTACTCTACCGATTCTAAAGAAGAAGAATGATACAGAAAGCCCCACTCCACGGGCTTGGTTCCTTATTTTTGACCTTTTGAAGCCTAACTGTGACTGCAGCTGTTGGTTGTGTAAGGTTGCAATAAAAACTGTGAGGACAGCAATCTAAGTCAATAATTACTGACCTGCTGTCCATACTGCATGCTGCCCATAGTGCCAGGTGTTCGGCTCTGCATCCCCATAGGGTATCTCTGAGGGCCTGGAGGTCCATAGGCCTGCCCTGGATAAGAGCCTCCCTGCTGTGGTCCAGGCCCTGTGGGAGGTCCTTGCTGCTGCTGTGAGTAAGGGTTGGGTCCTCCATATGGCTGGCCACGCATCTTCCCTACCTGGTCCATCGGGCTTGGAGGCTGGAGGACAAACAAAGAGGAAATGTAATGTATGTATGAGCGAAAACAGTGGATGGCTGGACTGACAATTCTGTCATCAAAACTACACGGAAAAGGTTTGACTTTAGAGATAATTATCTGTCATCCACTCGAGGATTTGGGGTTGATGGTTATGGTTTCTCCTGCCCTATTACACTGTGCAGTCATACACCCTAACAAGCTCGATAATGATGCAACTGATAGGATATTGTTCAGAATCCACTGATGTGACAGGAAAGGATGAGACAATGCAGTCCAGGTCAAATTTAGCCAGAGTTATTTCAGAACCTTTTGCAGTGGGCTTTCTTGAAAAGGCATTACTCAGTGATGAACACAAATGATGACTCCGCCATTGCAATGCGTCGTGCATGCATCATCTCATAAACCAGTCACAGTATAATCAAGCAAATATAGAACAAAAAGCAGAAGGGGGAGGGAAAAAAAAACAGTAGTGGATTTACTTTCCAACTAGAAAGGGAAAAAATTGGCCATGAATGAATGAATGAGCCCACTACATCCGCCAGGAGCGTTTCCCTGCCCAGGAGATCATTGTGCCAGTGGGTGGATACTGTTACGGCGGAGACGTCGGGGAGAGTTTCTATGAAAATAAGCTTAAAGAAGTGGAAGTGTCTGCGGTGGCTGGAGCTGGGCCCACCCCTCAGCTGGAGCCACGTCAGGATGGAGGCCGGGGTGGTGGAGGTGGTGGTGGGGGCTGACCTTGGCCAGCTTGGAGATCCACATGGCCCAGGCAAGTAATGTTAGTGGGCCAGACGTCCGTCTCTGGCTCCAGAGTCAGTGAGGGAAATGGAAAGCGGGAAGGAGGGAGGGGGGGGGTCATAATAAGGTAGCCTCGTCTGTCAACAGCTGGAGCCAAGGACATAAAGTGTGATGCTGTGTGTGTGTACATAAAAGATGAGCTTGGTGGAATCCCCCCAAACACAACAGTCGTGCAGTGTAATAAAAAATAAATACAATTAAAAACATAGAATTCCATGGCAGTATTATGAACTGGTCACCACCCGGAAACCTAAAAAATAAAAAGCACACACCAGGGCTGTGTGAGTATCTTGGTTGGTTGCCGTGGTCTGATGCCATCGCTCATCACACCGCTGGCTGTGTGTTCCCATCAAACCCACCGCAGCAGCGTCTGAAAGTATGAGCCACAATGGGGGCTTTGAAGTAGCAACACCTCCTGGCCTGCTGACCTCGGGCAGCAGACACAAAGCTTTCATTGCTTCCCACGGTTATTAATCTGTGTGTGTGTTTTTTTCCTCCCCCCAAAACCTCTTTTCCTTGGTTAAGGGAGACAACCACCGAGGCTATTTATAGCCTGCGAGACGGAGAGGGCAGTCTGCCGAAAATGTAACAGGTCCCAGCTGCACTGCTGTTTGAACCTGGGCCAGGCCTTGCTCTTCCTGGGCTTTAATAAAGCAGCAGGCTTTGGCACTCTATGAATGACAGTGCTGCAATGAGAGAGAGAGGAGGTCGGGAGGGGGGGGTGGCTCAGCAGGAGGCTGGTGTGTGTGAAAATATGTGTGTGTTGGGAAAG
Source organism: Chromis chromis (assembly GCA_900302755.1). Classification (NCBI taxonomy): domain Eukaryota; kingdom Metazoa; phylum Chordata; class Actinopteri; family Pomacentridae; genus Chromis; species Chromis chromis. Next base: position 4,313 of record OMNN01028646.1, on the reverse strand, counting down.
ACTGTAGGTGTTGGGAGGTGGAGGTGGTGGGGGGGAAGTGGATCAACAAGCTGTCAGTGCGGTCAACCAACATTATCCAAGATAACAAATTCCACTCCAGATTTTCCCTCCAGCCTCCCCCAGGCCACACTCTCCTGAGCTCCTCCAGGTTCAGGAGAGTATGTGTGTTATGGTTGTATGTGTGTACAGGAGAGGAGAGTATGTGTGTGTGCATGTGTGCGAGGGGGGTGTTACTACGCTCCCCTGGGTCATTACCGACCGCACCGTGGGGGAAGAGGTAACAGGCCCCGGTAGGCGCTCTCCTGTGACTTCTAATGCACTTTTAACCCCAGTCTGGAAGGAAGGACACGAAAACTCCCTCCCCCCCACCTGACATCATGTTATGATGGGGGTCCAAACAGCATCCTGGTCAGCTTAAAGATGACTGATGGAAAATACTGGAGCAGACAACACCTTGGTGCTGGTTTTCAATCTATTTCCGACAGGTGCATTTGTCCAATTACAGCAACAAGAAGAGAAAATCTCCACGTTCCCACAAACAAAACTGGAGCGACTTTTTTCACCGGATAGAAATATGCTATAGCTCTTTCCTAATGAGCTGCTTAAGCAGTTAGACAGAGCCTCCTGTGTCATCCGTAAAGTGTACCGAAGAGGCCTGAATCACTCGCTAACATCCTCCAATCCACATGAAAAATGACTAGTATGCTAACAAACTACAAAGCAGCCACACTAAAGGTAAAATCTATTTCTCATTTAGACAAAATCTCCCAGCGATGACCGGCCCATAAAACAATCAAGCTTTTTTCCCCTCACCAATTTCGGTCGATATTTTGCCGGCAGTGAGAATATTTCTACACCAGCTTGTGTACCCGCTTTTCCATTAAGAAGCCTGACAGCTCGGCGCTCGGCTCAGCAGGGAGAGAGCTGGCAAGTACAGCTTGACTACAATGAGGGTTTCCAGCTCCCAAGGCCACGTGGAGAATCACCGCTGACGTTCTCAAAACAACCACTCGTCTCGCTCTCATGTCTCATTTACACAACCACTCCAAAGATGAAGATAGCGGTCATTTGAGCAGGTGATCAGATAGCAACGGTAAGCGTGCAGCACACTGAGCACACAAGTATAAGACCAATTTGTACCTTACAGCAGTCACTTATATATTTGAGATAGGGTCACTGAATATTTTTGTATGACGATTTACTAAATGTTTCATGATATTCTGATATTCTACACCTATATTTACAGATTTTGGCAATTCTGTTGCCAAAACAACAACAAAAAACTGTAGTTCAATGCTGCCTATAGAAAAACAGGACAAAAAAATCTTATTAAAAAATTGGAGCGAGCTGTAATGATTGGTTATTTAATTAATTAGCCGATGGACACACAACTATTTTGATAATTAATGAAAGCAAATGTTTGATCCTAGATGCAAAAAGTAATACAACTGCTTAAATAGGATGATTTCCTGCTTTTCTCTGTCTTATATGCAGAATAATTGGGGCAGTGGTGGCGCTACAGGTTAAGCCCCTGACTACTGATCATAAGTTCAGGGGATCGAATCCCACTGCGGCCACTTGTATGTATAGTAGGATGGGTTAAATGCAGAAGTTGAATTTCCCCAAGGGGATAAATAAAGGTTAAATTGTTATTATTATTATTTTATTATTATTAATCACGGATGAAATTAAGTAATTATTAGTGGCAGGACAACAAACTGTAATTAACAAAGTCATTGATGAGTAGGGACAATAAACTTGAATTACCCTTTAAGACATCGTCACACCTACTTCATCAGTGAATCTACTAAACTCCCCACAACATTATTCAGTCAGTGCTCAATAAAATACGAACAGAGGATATTGGTGTAACTCCTGCCTGAATGCTCAATATAATCTAATAACATGCATAAAAAGTCATGACGGCTTTAAATGTATATAGTCTGCTGCCTGGCATAAACCTGAGGAATACAGGATGTCAAATCTCCTCGAGACACCTTGTTTTTTTACTCCTCAACTTATTCGATCATGTTAACACATCTGTACGCTGCAGGCTGGGAGATAGCTGTGGCCAGCCTACTGCTCCGGCCTTCATTGATCTGTTTACCAGTATTTTCCTTGCATTGCTTAAGTTGTTCACATCTGACACACCATTACACATCCTCCAAGATCCCAGAGAGCTTTGGCTGAGGCCTTTGTGAGTGTGCGTATGTGTGCTTCCACCACACTAAACAGCGTCTACTGCATCTTGTATATAGAGGTCAGGAACTGCTATACAAGGCTCTGTTCCTCTTTCTCTTAACCATAGAATTAGCTCTTTAGAAAGGCAATACCAAGACTGGAGCACTGCTGTTGTTGAATAAAGACCTTGAAAAGCCGAATCGGTTTTCCCATGTTTTAGCATCAAAGTTGAGGATTTAATCATAACCAAACAAAATTATGATTAAAATTAGTATGTTAAATATCAAAAGGTACAAGGTTGATAAAATATTACCAGCAGGCAGAATGACGAGCATCGCGCTTGTTAGTGTCAGTTCAATTTAAAAGAATTAAAGTATTAAAGTATTTCAAGGAGAAAAAACATGCAAGTTAGTGTTAAAGAGCCCATATTGTGCACATTTACAGGTGTAGAATTAAATTTTTGGGATGTACTAGTGTTAAAAAAAACTCTTCACATTTCTCACACTGTACATTGCTACAGCACCTCTTCTCAACCTCTGCCCCATTTGAGCTAATGTCCCTTTAAGAAAAGTGATTGGTCAGCTGGCCTAACAAAAGCGGGGTAACACTGGTTACGTAACATAACCCCAGATCTCAGGCACAGAGCCCTACCAGAAGTGGCTTTAACACCAAAATAATGATGATCTGTGAGGAAGCTGCTCCGTCTTTCCTTAAGGTCATGTCACACTAGCCGCTACACAGGTGTCACGCAAATGTGTTACGCCGTGACATAGATAAGTAAAGGAAGAAAAGCCTGAACTACAAATACCACATTTCAGACTGGTCAGGAGCAGTGCTTTCTGTGGGGAGAGAACACACTAAAGGAAAGGGTAAAAAAAAACAAAAAGCATAACATGGGTTCTTTAAACATTAAATACAAAGATTTAATCAAATTTTCACATTACTAGTAACTCAACAAACAAACTCACTTTCTTTGTTTGGAAGTCAGTGTGGTTGTTCATTGCTCAAGGTAAAGAACAGAAAGGGATTTATTTCTGATGCATCACAGGAAAATGTCAGTGGTTGGAAGTGGCGAGGGCAAGATGGACGCAGTGGAAAGACGATAAGGCATGCAACACTGCTGAGTTGAGTGAAAGTCCGAGTCCTTGTGCTTTGAAAGACAAACAACTTCAATGAAGGTCTCACACAAAAACCTGCCATCTGCCACTATCCAGTAAAAACGTGACACATTTTATTGTAGTAATCAAACTATTTTCTACCAACATGCAATATAACCTAAAAGTCGGATTTTCAATGACTAATTTTGAAGAAATTCTAGTCTATCTCAAAAAATAAGCAACTTATCCTGCTTTGCTGCTGCAACTAACAACTACTTTCAATATCAATTAATCTTTCCCTGTTTCTTGAATAATCTGTTAATTGTTTTGTCCAGAAAATGTTAGAAAATATTGAAAATGCCTGCTAGAATTTTCAACAGTCCAATAACTAACTCAAATGTTATAGTTTGTTCAGCCAAGAGTAAAAAATGTCAACTAAACACAATCACAACCATTCCGCAAGACATTTCAGCATTCAACAACAAAACAAGCTAACAATGTCCTCTAAAAGAACACACTATATTTTCTCAAAAAAGGAACTGGCACATTTATTTATTTACCTACAAAAGTGTGAATTCATAGGCAAATAAATGCACTCCAGCTTAGTCCAATACTCTCACAGGATAATGCAGCCTAATGTTAGTACTCTTGATATGTACTGATGCATTACTACCATGAATTAATTGGTTCACTGACATTATGATTCCTCTCTATTGTAGCTAGTAATGTTTTTACTATGAGCCTGCAATTGCCAGCTATGGGCACAGGGGGTTCTATCTCCAATAATAATAATAATAATAATAATAATGCATTGGTTTTTATATAGCGCTTTTCTAGACACTCAAAGACGCTTTACATTGCATTATTCATTCACTCCATACTCGATGGTGGTAAGCTACGTATGTAGCCACAGCTGCCCTGGGGTAGACTGACAGAAGCGAGGCTGCCAATCTGCGCCATCGGCCCCTCCGACCACCACCAACCACTCACTCTCACACTGCATTCACCCAGGCTTCCTGGTGTACCTTCATGGTC
>OMNN01028645.1:0-16906 GCA_900302755.1 Chromis chromis | reverse complement strand
GGTGGAGCAGCTCATGGCCCAGCTGGCCGACCTGGCTGCCCGCGGTGAAGGGGACTCCCCTCAGGCACGTGCTGTGGCTCAGCAGCTCCAGGAGGCCTTGAAAGTAAGACGGCTTACACTCCACAGTCATTCCCATTCAGATTTGTCGCTTGACTGGAAGAGATGAGGATACATACATGGAGACAGACAAACAACCCCCTCTGCTGGTTACCAGTGGTGGAAGATATACAAAACTCTTTCCTACAAGTAGGGGAAGATACTGACACAGATAAAAGCTCCTGCAGTCAGAATAACATAAAGTGGGCACAAAAGAGTAAGATATGCGCAAGTGTCAGAAGTATAACAACTAATTATGAATAATGTAATGCCAGCACGAAGTTATTGAGAAAATAAGTAAAATTGCTAAATGTTTAGGTTTTTTTTATAATGAAAATAACCAGAATTTGAATTAAACCACAGATGTGTAATTTTCTGCTTTCAGATGAGTTGAAAGATGACAGATACAGATTGAGAAACTATGAAAATAACAAAAGCAAAAATAATATAATTCTGTAAAAGGCTTTTCATGGTTCTCTAAAACTCTGGTTGATACCCTACAATGTTGTCCAAACTTCCAGTAAACTCATACAATTAAATTATATAGTGTTCTCACTGAAATGTTGTGCAGTAAAACTGTAAATTTAAATATAATGTAACAAGTAAAACCTCAAAACTGCATTCTTACAGTACTTACTTCCCACAACCTGTTGGTTTCAGAGAATAATCATACTCAGTGTTCCTGTTAGTTCTGGAAGAGATGCTAAATAATGTAGTAGATGATAAACTGAAAATGTATCTTTAAAAAACATTGTTTACAAAAATTTTGTGAGGAAAATTTCAAAACATATCCTATCTGTTTCATGTCACTAATAATTTTGATTTTAGACTCGACTCTTGGTTAGTTGGCCACAGTGGCGTTTTTCAAATCGTGATTGACGTTTTGTGTTGGCAATAGACTACTGACTGGCATTTTGTTTTGGAAGTTATACAGACTTATATTAATCAAAAAGTAAACAGCACAGTAAACCATAATAACCATTTTTTTTACAGTCCTGATTATCTTTTCATGTGAACTTTGTCAGAGGGTGTTGAAGCTCAATAAGAACACATCTGTATTTATAGTCTCAGTAAGACTCCATAAGGGTGCTGGAGTGCTGTAACAGCTGTTTGTCCTCTTCTCAGGACCTAAAAGGAAAGATGCAAGAGGCAATGACTCAGGAGGTTTCCGACATCTTCAGCGACACAACCACCCCCATCAAATTACTGGCAGTGGCTGCTACGGCCCCACTCGACGCCCCCAACAGAGATGAGGTCAGTGGTGCAGTCACTCTCCTCCACACTGTGATCTCACTGCAATGAGCCTCCTTCAGTGGTGTTATATTTTTTGGCAGGGTGTTGTATTGTCTCCAGCAACCCTTCTAAATAATTGTTTTATTTGATCATGTGTAGGTCTTTGACGAAAGAGCTGCCAACTTTGAGAACCACGCCAATAAGCTTGGCACCACAGCAGAGAAGGCTGCTGCTGTTGGCACCGCTAACAAGAGCACGGTGGAGGGAATCCAGGCTGCCGTCAAGTCAACAAGAGACTTAACACCACAAGTATGTCATGGTTGAGTGTTTATATCTGTTTCTGTTCATGTCTGCCCTCCACTCGCATCACGAGCCACAGAGCTTAAGTGTTTCTCGCTTCTTGAGCCAAGTCTTTTGCAGTTGTCAGTGGACTTACAATTAATGGCTGGGATTGTTTTTGTAGGTGGTATCTGCTGCTCGTATTCTGCTGAGAAACCCTGGCAACCAAGCTGCGTATGAACATTTTGAAACCATGAAGAATCAATGGATTGACAATGTGGAGAAAATGACAGGTAAGGTGCCATAAAGACCCTGATCACAGGTGGACACAATGTCTTACCTCCCAGTGTAACTCCCTGTGCTTCCCTGTGGATGTTTAGGTTTGGTGGACGAAGCCATCGATACCAAATCCCTGCTCGATGCCTCAGAGGAGGCCATAAAGAAGGACCTGGATAAATGCCGTGTGGCCATGGCCAATCACCAGCCTCAGATGCTGGTTGCCGGTGCCACCAGCATCGCCCGCAGAGCCAACCGCATCCTCCTTGTGGCAAAACGAGAGGTGGAGAATTCTGAGGACCCTAAATTCAGGGAGATGGTGAAGGCTGCATCTGATGAACTGAGCCAAACAATTTCTCCTATGGTAATGGACGCCAAGGCAGTGGCTGGAAATATCCAGGATCCAAGTAAGTTGTTGTTACAAACAGGTTCTAGGATTTTGTTTAACTTGTATGTGGAACCTTCTGATGAGTATAAATGTCTTTGTTTTCTTTGCCAGGTCTTCAGAAGGGCTTTTTGGACTCAGGTTATAAGATTCTTGGTGCAGTGGCAAAGGTCAGGGAGGCCTTCCAGCCTATCGAGCCAGACTTCCCACCACCTCCTCCTGAAATAGATCAACTTAATGTAAGTCTTCAGAAAAGTACAGTGAATTTTGCAAATGTGTCCAAAAGAGTGTCCAAAACTACTCGTGCATTTTAATTGCCAAACCATAATTACTTTAATATGTCCTTCTAGCTTAACGATGAAGCAGCACCTCCCAAACCTCCTCTTCCAGAGGGTGAGGTGCCTCCCCCCAGGCCTCCACCCCCAGAGGAGAAAGATGAGGAGTTCCCTGAGCAGACTGGTGACATGGTTAATGAGCCTATGATGGTGGCTGCCAGGCAGCTTCACGATGAAGCTCGCAAATGGTCCAGCAAAGTAAGTCAACACTATAAACACGAGGGATGTCATGATACAAGATATCTGGTAGTCTGTGCCAATAACACTGAAATTATCTTTATTAAATTCAATACTGCCCAAAAAAATCTAATGAATGCATTTTAACATAAACTGCTGCATATTTGCGATCTTCAACACATGCTGCATAAGCAAGATAACATTAGCCTTTGTGAATGTTCTGTGTGAGTCTTTGCCACAAAGCAGATGCAGCTGTTGCAGTTTGCAAACAATAATGGTAACACAACACGTTGTTAATATATGTGCCTTACAGGGAAATGACATCATTGGTGCTGCCAAACGAATGGCCTTGCTCATGGCAGAGATGTCCCGTCTGGTGCGTGGAGGCAGCGGAAACAAGCGCGCCCTCATCCAGTGCGCCAAGGACATTGCGAAGGCTTCTGATGAAGTCACACGGCTGGCTAAGGAGGTGGCCAAGCAGTGCACTGACAAACGTATTCGGACCAACCTGCTCCAGGTCAGTTCAGAAGGTTTTCACTGTGGAGACGCTGTATGTTGTTAATTTTGGTACATTTTTTGACCTCAGCTGACTTTCTGACCTCATTTCAGGTGTGTGAGCGCATTCCCACCATCAGCACTCAGCTCAAAATCCTGTCCACGGTCAAGGCCACCATGTTGGGTCGTACCAACATCAGCGAAGAGGAGTCGGAGCAGGTGAGCCTTTCTTATGAATGTGTCAGATCATTGGATTCCCATTATTATCTTAAAATAGCTTTGAGAAAATGATCGTTCAAGTCTCCCTCATCACTGTATCTGCTTTGATTTCTTCTCCCACAGGCGACTGAGATGTTGGTCCACAATGCTCAGAATCTGATGCAGTCTGTGAAGGAGACGGTCAGAGAGGCCGAGGCAGCTTCCATTAAGATCCGGACAGATGCAGGTTTCACCCTCCACTGGGTCAGAAAAACCCCATGGTACCAGTAAGAGAAGGGCTATTGTTCCTCTGCCTATGCTGGTTCTGTCCAGCCGTCCAGGAGGACATTGAATGGACAGATATATGCTTTATCAGAGCTATGATATCAGTGCCCCGCATCCTAATAAGGGCAAAGTTTCTCTGTTAGTCCCATGTCCTGTCTGTAACAGTTGCTGTTCTGGTAGAATGTAAACGATGGGACTATCAGTGCGAGTTATGGCTTAGAATCTTACTGGGAACGTCTTTTCTTTTTCCTAAAGTGTGTAAAAATATGTTTTAAAGGTTATTTTGACAAATCCCAGGAATATATATATTTTGATCAGAGGTTAGATTTCGTATAATGTAAGGGTGATTGTTTCTGGTCTCTCCTAAACCACAGTAAGTTAAATTTAAATGACAAGATTTTCTCGAGAGACATTTTTATATCTTTGTACTGATAATTTTATGATCACTATCATTTATTTACTTATGCTAGGAAAAGCACATGAACTTGAGGAGTTGTTACAAGTACAGCATCGGCCTATGCTCAGCACACACAAATTATATTCAGTGGTATGTCTGTTTACACTATTCTGTATTATGACAAGTGAAAAAGAAACACTGTTCTTTATTTTACATATTGTAATGCAGTTGTAGCAGTCTTTATTTTCTTCAGAGCTCTGCCAAAGATATTCTACCATGATATTTGAAAGTATAGTTGTCTTTCTTTTTGTCAGCAATACATATTTGAGTTTAAGGGCTAGTTTTTAGACAACTAAAAGCAAAAACTAACTAAAAATTAACAGCAGGTAAAGCCTTTAAGCTTGGATTTGCCTCATTCAACTCATTCTAGATATGTGTAAAGTTTCACATGTTGCATTGAGATTACATGTAATAAACAAGCTTGTGCTACACTATCAGGCCTAATAGCCAAAAATGATCACTCTAATTTTAATAGCGAGCTCACAAAGCTTAGTCTCATAAGAGAGGCTCGTCTTGCCTGCTGTTTTTTTTTCTTTATAAACGCTGCACACAGTTGTACGTCTCATTTTTGTTGTGCACAATCATTTTTTTGTGATCTATGAATTGCACACTTCTTCTAGGTAGTCAAGGGAATGACCAGGGCTTAGAGGTGAAGCACAGTCTGCAGCTGGTGAAATCTTTCATTTTATATTCTCGCGTTCGTCTCAACATGTCTTGATACACTAAAAATAAATGGCCACTACTTTGTGGCATCGGTAGTCGATACTTTAAATATCTGAAGATGTTGGTGTGAATGTGTCCTTTTAGGTGTCTGATACCAACTGATGTGCCTTGCGAAATAAACTTTATTTGCAATTGATAACAGTTTTCATTTTAGGATGTTTTGTATCATGGTGTTGATTTTTTCAAAACACCTGTTGTACATGATTCTTCTTTAAAGTCACACCCGATTCATGACTTTTACTTTTAGTCAAATGATGCTCTATGCAAACCCTGAAAATGTTTTTTTTCTTATTTTGAGATCATAAAATTATGCAACTTAGTTGGGTTTAAAAGGGCCTGAACATCATTTTGCTTAGGCATTGTTCACAATTTTGTAATAAAGCATTTTATAGCACTTTGAGGTGTGTCTGTTGTTGTCGTACACTAATGCATGCATAGACTGTATATCTGTACAGTTTATGTACTGTTGGAACGCTGACTTTCCTGTTTACATATCATTGAAGCATTATTTCTTTTGTTTGCTGCCATTTATCACTGTGCATAACTATGCCTGCATCCTGTTACTGTTGAGTGTCAAGTGCTCACACAGGAAAACCAACCATCACACCTCTGACAGAATTCTACTTGTCCTCAGGTTTGCCTCGTCTCACTTTATGAGAGTGAAATTAAACATTAGGTAAATAGTGAAAGCACTGATTCAACTAAATAACGACATTAAAACTATATTTGATACAGGACCTAATGCAGGACTTGCCTTGAGATTTTGTGCTTTAGTGGAGCATATTACCAAACAAATGTGCAATTACTCACAGACTGTCCCCACTTTGTACAGTAAGTAATCCAGCTGTAAAACAATAATCATCATCTGACAGTGAGCAAATAGAAGATTTCTGAATGGAGTTTGATGCATTGTCCTGTGTGAGAGAAGCTAGACTTTGACTAATTAGGTATTAAACAATAATGTGTTACATTGGCTGGTACAAAGGGTTGATAAATTAGAGGAAAAAACAACTTCAAATGTCTCAGTAGTGTCACTGCATGCTGCCAGAACAATTTAAATGCATCTTGGGACTGATTCTCCAAATCTCTGGAACACTACTGAACTCTATTAAACACCGTTCTTCCAAATAGTATTCCCTCATTTGGTGTTTTGACGATGGTGGTGGAGAGCGCTGTCTAACATGTTAGTCCAACATATCCTATAGATCTTCAGTTGGGTTGAGATCTGATGACTGAAGGCCTCAGCATACGATTCACATCATTTACTTACTCATCAAACCATTCAATGACCCCTTGTGCCCAACAGATAGAGGCACTGCCATTCTGAAAGAGTCCACTCCCATAAGGATGAAAATGTTTAATTGTAAGATAACGGTGATCACTCAGAACAAAATGCCCACCACAGCATAACAGAGTCACTGGATTACCTCACTGTAGAGGTCAGGAATTCAAGTTTTTCCTTTGTCACCCATCTGTTTTTCGATACCATCTGCTACAAAGCGGTTTGTTTAAAGGCTCAGATTATCCAAATTACATAAAGGCATTTCCTCACTTCTTCTTGCCATGCAGATAGCTTGAGTTTTATTTGTCTAGATTTTGAGACTTTTGTAAAAATCAGCAAAATGAAAACCGAGGCCCCACTGCACAACCCAAAGTACCCAAAGGATCCACTGCCAATGGCCTGGTGCCAGACCCCATAGGACACCCTGAGAGGTCCTCTTGTCCATGCCCAATGGTTCAGAGCGCTTTTGACCACATAAGGGGGACCAACACAATATTAGGCAGGTGGTCATAATGTTATGCCTGATTGGTTTATGTAAAACAAACAATATGATCACAGAATTAAGAAGTTGTGTTTCAATCGATGAGACCGTGATCCTTAAAGATGGCTGTGGACTCTGTAGAAAGCTACATGTATCGTAGGATAGTCAAAGGCAGTAACTTTGCCTTTAAGAAAAAATTTGAGGTAGTGGATAAAAGGGACATCAATGATTGCTTTGTCTCAGAGAACTGTCCAGTTTTCCCAAAGATAAAAAACATCTTTTATTTGGCCTCATGTATCAATCTTGTCTTTGTCCCTTGTGTCATGGTTTCTGTAATCTGTCTCCGGAAAACAAGAATTCTCTAAACCAAATGGTCAGCTCTTTACTCCTCACTGCTGCAGTGTGAGGTGAGCTTTTTTTTTTAGGACTGCTCTCGCTTCTTCGCTCTGGGTGTCAATTTGTGACCTTCAGTGAAGAACAAAACAGTACAGAAATGCTTTTGTACCTGCAGTCATTCCACTACAAAACAAATACTTTATATTATTACAATACAAGTGCAGCTGCTTGATCACCAGTATGGTTTTAATGGTCTGTTTTGCTAATGTTAGATCACTACTCCCTTTGAGGATATATATCAGGTATCCTGCTGATTAGCATTTAATCATTATATCATTTGCCCTATAAATTATGAGGAAAAAGAGCAATATCTCCATTTCCACCAGAGCAAGCTAACAAACTGCCAAACCAAAGGCCAAATATGCTTACAAAGAAATGCTAATTTTCAGCTGTGAAAGGCTAAAGTCATATATATATATATTTTTTTTTTTTTTTACTCAAATCCACAGATTGATTTGATTTGTTTGTCCTATCAATTAATGGAATAATTGTTTTAGCTTGGGTTCATTGGCTTTTGGCAACTATATTGTGAACAAATCAAGGTTTAAGCTAATCTACTTTGCTATATTTGCCATATATTGTACAAAAAACAACTGTACACAACATGTACAAACCTAAAAAATGACGTATGTTTATATTTACAGTATTAATAATTAATCTTAGGTGTAGGGTAATATCCTCCTTATTCCCATTTGTACAGAAAAGAAAACATGGATTGAGTTTTGCAGAGAAATTATGAGGGGTGTGAAACTTACAGTGATGGGCAGGTTGCTGAAAGAAAGAAAAACAGAAAGGGTCAGAAAATCCTTTGTGCATGAGAAAACATTTCTGATTTTAAATAATCATTAGGAGAGAAAATTTTATTCACATTTGACATTAATGGGGGCTTGTTCCTCACACCCACCACCGAACCTTTGTCTGTGTTTAAGATTTATTAGCTGCTCGAGTTATTTATTCAGAATGTGAAAGCAGAGTCACAGTGTCTCATGTATCTTCTGTCTAACTCGGTTGCCGCACAGAAGAAATGCGGTTTAGGGGTTGGATGTCATTTGGGTTATGAAGTCAGCATTTATATTATTACAGGTATCACTTATGCTGGATAAATAGTGTCCAGCTGTGCAGTCATCCATTGTGTTCTGCGTTCGTACTACAGAGGATGATGAAGCATTTAGTGCTGCACAAATTTTTCAGGGGCTTAGCTTATATTCAAAAATCAATTACAACCTCTATTTCCCAAATAAATCACAGATGGATTGTTTAAACCTGCTGTTTGATCCCTTATGCAGGCACATGAAGTACCACAGTGTTCAAATATCAGTTGTCTTTCCAGTAACATCTTTTTTCTCAGGTGTGTTGTAGAGATTAAAAAAAATAATCAAGATTTCTTTTATTCATCTCTTGTATTAATTTAGTGTCATCAGTTAATGACGAAATGTTGTGGATATGCTCAAACGCATGAGTGTTTTCATTTTGAACATGTTGTTCTCTGCAAAACACAAACACACCTTCCTTGTTGCTCAGTTACTACTGAACAGCGAACAGTTACATCGTCAACTTTGCACCAAACTAAGCGTCTCGGCTGTAATTAGGCTGTTTATAAAAGTGGGGCTTGTTGAAGTACAGTGCTTTTGTTGTTAGCTGCATCCCTGTCATTCTCAGTAGAACAAACTCTTTGTGGACGACTCCCCTGGGCTCTGCCAAGAAAAACATGCTCATGAAGCATCATAGCTTCCGGCCTCCAGAGACCTTCTACCTTAACGATGTGTCTGCGTCTTTCCCACCAGAGAACCACTCCACTGAGATCAGGTTGTGTACAGTAAAGAGCTTCAGAACCTCCTGTGTGTTCCTGCTTTCTTTTAATGACTCTGTGGCGCCATTAATGCTGCGACCTCTGTATGAGACCTGGCACTGTCATCGACAGCCGTGCCAAAGAACAAGCTCCTCATTAAAATCTAGACCTGTGAATCATTAAGTTTCCAAGGACGTCCAAACCATTGTCGGCTGCAGGGTCTTGGTGCCAGTCATCTCTGAAGTTAGTCTGTGTACATGCAGGATGTGCTTTATTGATTAAAGGTTGTGATCTAAAATGAAACAGACGTCTTAGAGACCAGCTCACAAAGCAAATATGTAAAATTCTTCCTGTAGAAAAGGGGTGGGGTAATTAATTATAGGTGAAAATGGGCACTATAATCTTTTATTTTGCAGAAATATCCTTGAAATAAATTCCCTAAAGCATTATTCTGAGTATTGGACATACCGTCTCAAGGCTGTAGCAACTAAATGTTGAATTCTGCAGCACTCAGGGCAGAGGAGATTAATGTTCCAGTTCAATCTATCCAGATTATGTGCTCATCTGCTGTGTATCAGATCAGTTGATGCAGGATCAGATTGGGTTTTTTTGTAACTAAGAACAGCCACACACACACACACACACAGAGGTACTACAGAGGCTGTGCGACTATCTTTGGTGTGAGTAAATGTACACCACAAAGACACAAGCTTACATGCTATCATGCATTTTTTGGGCGTTTGTTACTCTGAAAATGGATATTTGTGACAAAAGCCTTATCACAGCCACGGAAATGACAAAATAAGGGCAAACAAGCCATTACCTGAAAGATAAAGATGCTAAAAGAGCAACACATCCTCTGCCTTGCAAAACCCCGCAGCTTCCCTGAGCTCAATGCCAGTCGTCATTTTCCATTTCAGGTCAGTAAGAGAATTAATGTTTGACACAATACGGAGAATGGAGAAATACAAGGCCAGGTTTATGACATAATACTTGAAAGAATGCACTGAAATTACTTTTTGGAAGAGGAATAAATGCTGCCTCCATGGCTCACTTTGCCTCATTTTAATAGGAGCCATTTAAAAGGTCTATTGTCTGGAGCAATGACACTGCATATTCACACACACACCCCCTTTCTAGTGGACAAATCAATGTTTCACAAAATTTGATCATTCAGAGACTTTGAGAAACACAACACAGCCGTGCTAAATCAGTGCCAGAGCATTAAAATGAAACAAAGACGTCGTTTTTTTTTCCTCCATTGATTTTCCTAGCTTTTTTCTCTGACACGGGCATCTGCTAATGATAGTCATATCACTGAATACATGACACCATTGGCCTCCCTTATTATGGCTGAATGAAGACAGATGCAGTGGAAAAACAGTGCAGAAGCATTGCATAGCTGTAGGGACTTGCACTGGCCCATTTGTTGAAAACTGATTTGGTAAGGGAAATTTCAGAGCACAACGGTCTCATGACTCTGTGTCTTGGTTTGCAGAAATAGCTCTTCACAGGCAGCAGGGAGGAAGGATGCACTGGAGGTGGAAAGAGCATAGCAAATATTAATACTCGTGAAATTAGGTCCACAAGTGAAAAATACAGCGAGGATGAAATGTTATGTCAAGGTGAATCTGTGATCTCATTGTTTTCTGATTAAAGGCATTCACTGTGTATTTCACACTTACTTTGTGCTGTGTGACAAAATGCGTTCAGTTTTCTGCCACAGTCACAAGCGGCACTCTTTTATTATTTGTCTTTCTTGCATTGTAGAACTAAAATCGACAATTTTGGACTGAGTTGCACAAAACATATGGGGATGTACGCCACTGTGGGGATTGAGAAATGTGAAAACGAGGGTAAGAAGTCACTGGAGATGGTGAGGACAGTTAATATTTACTGAAGGCCGGGGCCTGGAGCGGCTTTCCCTTGTGCTGTTTGACAAGGATGAGCAGCTACAGTAGTCTAATTTTAAAGGCGGCGGGTTCAGTTAGTTTATTCACATCCCTGACTCCTGTCAAAGTGACAAAATACTGAACCCCAGGACTTACCAGCTAAATTAGCTGGTAAGTCATTGGTTATAGGTCTATATGGCAGCTCCTGCCATAAATAGGTTTCATTACAAGCTCATACAGTCAGCATCAGCAGTAAATCACACATTCCTGAGTTGCTCATATTCTTTATGTCAAAGGTCTATTTTCCAAAAGCATCTGAAAGTGAAAAGTCCATGATCCAAACATGAACCATTAGTCCAACTGTCACTAAAAAAGTGATTGGCAGGTCATTTAATGTTGGGATCAATGGGTAGAACTGTTGCCTCACAGCTAGGTGGACCTGGGATTTGGACACAGCCCAGTTAGGCAGGGGCTTGTGGAGCTTGTAATGTATAAAACTTATGTTTGGGTATGTTTTTTTCTTCCTACAAACCTAACAACATGCAGTTTAGGTGTTTACAGTAACAGATAGTCAGACTTGTGTCCACAGCACTGCGTCAGCACTGGAGAATGGTCTGCCTGCACCTCCTTATCATTCTGCTATAGGGGAGAAACATGCTGGTGTGTTCTTTAAGCAGTCTGTGCCAAGCTCAGGATGCATTGACAGTGCCACTGCAAAATGGAGACATTTGCATGCAGGGAGGCAAGCATTGTTATTAAAACGACTAATTCACTAAAAAAACTAAAAAAAACAAGCAGACCTGCCTCATAGTACCACAGTGTTAGCAAAGCTTGCCATTTTTAGCATGCAGGTCGCTGTTTAGAAGTTGTTGTTTACCAGAGCAAATTTTAAAAACAATAGCATACAGATATCAGAAAGGGAGAAAAATGCCAAATGAAATGTGCAGCAGAAATGGCAGGCTAATACCAGAAGTGGTGCCATAACGGTTAAGTCTCTGGGCTACTGATCAGAAGGTCAGAGGATCAAACCCAAATGCTGCCAAGGCCTTTAACCCTTACTGCTTCAGGGGCGCCATACCATGGCTGACCCTGTGCTCTGACCCCGACTGGGATATACGAAAATAACATTTCACAATGCTGTAAAAATGTATTTGTGACAAGATTTCTATTTCATGAAATACTTATTCGGATTATTTGTACGTTTCCAAACATAAAAGTACACAGAACAGCACTTCACCCTTGAGTCTATGTAAATACAAGTAGCAAAAGTAATTGAGGAAATTATTTAACTTTAAGGAAAACCTTCAATCCCCCTGTTGACCTGCTCTGCACTGGGCTGTTTCATGTTATTCAACTTCCTCCTCTTGGTGATGTGAAGTCCCCATCAGCCATCCAGCAGTAATCTGCAGCAGTCATCATGAAGCACTGTGATGAAGAGCTGTGCAGGACACTGGACATTAGCGATGTCATCCCATACTTTAATTTGATCCATAATTGTCAGTGTGCCCTTGACTCCAGTAAACATGATGGGCTTTACTGCCAGTCGTTTTTTTAATGCGATTTTAATCTCATATGGCATCAATGGCTCCTTTCTTGATCTGTTGTTTTCAGTGACCATATATTGTGCTCATATATTTTCCTCTTACGGTTTGGATGAAGTTTGTTTTCTTCTTTGTTGGTGGTCTTATAGGGGAATAACACCTGGATAGTTTCTACTCAACCAGTTTACCTCGAATAACAGCCATGATGATTAAATCACAGCGACTTTACTTTGTTATAAGCTGCTTACTTTATCTACATTATCAATATTATATATTATGTAACAGTAACTGGAAGCTCTGTGGTATAACGGAACTCTATGCATCTGTTTATTTCATTTGTGCAATGTGTGTTCTGTCTCTCCTTCTTGTCTGTCAATACTACAGCATTGATTTTAATCACCTCATGTAGCTCTGTTTGTGCTTACAGCGGCCACATATATAGTATATTGGAAAACATCATAACAAACTTTTTAAATATGCTGCTGTTTACATTTGGCTCATTGATCCATAAAAATACGAGGTGGCTGGGGATGAATGCATACCATGTTCTCAAAATTATTCTACAGTTTTGATTCAGTTTGTACCAGTTCCATGATCCCTCTATAATAAATATGTATTAGGGTTGCTTTTTGTGAATTTTCCCACAAAAGGATGTTAATTTATTTAGTGTGCATTTCACTTTTCACTTTCATTTTCTTTTTTTAACTATCTGTGTGTGTTCCTCAAATACAATTTATCTGCTTTGCACTGTATCAGAAAAAAAACACTGCAGTGATATAGTGTGTTGACTGTGTTTGTTTATAGGGCTTTGTTATAAGCATGTCTCAGAGGAACTGTGAAAGAAATTACCATATCTAACTTGAAATCAAAGAAAAACCTATTTAACAACAGAAGATTGTCTAAATGCTTATCTATTACCAGAGAGAGCCATTCAATACCAAAAAAAGAAAAAGAAAACCCACACAGGCTCTATAAATAAACAGTCTAAGGACAGTTCAAGACCTTAAGAGGGATGTCCTTGTAGGCTAGAACTGTAAATTGAACATAAACATGGATTTTGGCAAGAAACTGAGTATGAAAGCCAAAAAACAAACATGTGTTGGTGTAGAGAGGCCCTTTTCCTCCTTGATCTAGCTGAATTTTTCATTGCATTAATCATTAATCATTAGAGTGAATATATATATATTTATATTCTTTATTTTTTTTGGCAGAACACTACTGCAGTGAAGAGATAACCACAACAACAAATAATAAATATTACATAAAAACTTTGAGTAGCATTGATTTGATGAACGAGAAGTTTGGCTTTGACACCAAAACCAGAAATATTCTAACTGCAGTACCTCACACTGCCAGAGAAGAACCTGAAATTACATCTGTAATTATTTTTAGGATACACTGGACTCCTACCCTCCAACTACAGAAGCACATCTATTTATACGATGCGCTAATTAATACTGTTTAATGCCGGTTTTGTAGAGTCCAGCACCATGTGTACAACACGAGAACCCCTGCAGGTTTGTGCACCTCAAGACAAGGAACCGGTGTCTTTGATCGATGGGTTTATTTATAGCTTGCTCAGCTTCAAAGCAACCTATATTCATTTGCATGTTCATTATGTGCCTAAAATGGCCAATTATTCCATCAAAGGCGTGTGCAGAGGACTGGGCCACGGATCCCAAACAATCATATGACAAATTAGCCAATTAAACATGTTTGATGTTTCTCCCCCCTGTAGTGCTGACTAAGAGGTTGACAGTGCAGAATAATTTCATTAATGTTCACAAGAGGAGTTTCTCCAAAAAGATAGCATTAGCCGTATCTACAATTACTGAATAAAATGTATTAAAAGCATGGGATATTTAGGGACCAAATATCTGGAGTTAATTAAGTCAGTAAGAGTATGCTTTTTTTTTGTATTAACATTTTTGCTGCATCATTGCACAGATTCAAGAACCACAGCTTGGAATATAGATTTTATCAGTTTTATTCTCTTTAAATGTAATTTTAATTAAACAACATTTAATTCACATTTCTTTTGACCTCACTGTTTCTCTTGTGTCCTCTAAAACTTTCCAATAGAATTGCAATTTTATATAACTCCTTAAAAACTCTTTAGGCTGTTGATGAATTGGCCAATTGAATCCTGTTGCAGGTTTGTTGACTTTAAGTGATTGGACTCCAGTCTGCACAAGATGGCTTTCCATTAAAGTATTGGTTGAAAGCCCTTTTCCTGTGCAGGCCATTATCCTGAGAAGTTTTCATCTTATTATTGCTCCCTGCATTTTGTTCCTCCTTTGTTTCCACCTACTTTGTCCATCGTGGATATGAAGCCTTTGAACAATTTGGTGAAATAAAAGTGAACAATAGCTGCCAACATCGCTTGGAGCAATGTGCTGTGAGTAAGTCATGGATACAGAGAAGGAGAGAAGAAGAGTGTGTGTGGGGGGGAGAGGGTTGACTGGGTTGCAGCGTTGTGGGTGTCTTCTAATATCAAAGCGGTGACTTCATTCTATGTTTAGTGCAACTCATCTGACCCAGTGACATGACAAATGTGTTGGATATTCAGGTGCTAGTCAATATAAAAGGAGCAGGGTATCTCTTTAGAGGAAGAAAAGACAAACATTTCTTTGTAATACAAGCTGAAGGCCATGTTTTCTCATTGGCCTAAGGAAGGAAATCTGCTCCAAACAATTAGTATCCAAATGAGCAACAGAATGCCGTCATTAAAAAACTATGTTATCTCTGCGCTTTAGATTGGAAAATGTAATCTGAGTTGTTTGCTTTTTGTCAAGCAGTCCATTGCAAACTAGCTGGATGGCTGTTATTAGAGACATAATTAATGGGGGTATTTTTTTTCTTTGACATCAAACTAGATTTGGAAGACTGATTCTCTGCACCTCCACAATGAGATTTTTGAAACAGTTGAGGAACTGAGCCTGGCAGGTCGTTTTTTAACTTTTGAAAGTGCAGCAGACATAAGGAGTCTCCATGATCACTTACTTGATATACACACCAATAAGCTACACTATTAAAACCAATGACAGGTGAAGCGAAAGACAATATTCTCTCATTATGATGCAGTGTTCTGCTGGGAAACCTTCGGTCCGGACATTAATGCAAATGTTACTTACACACCACCAAAACTGCTCAGGAATGGCTCGAGGATCATGACCAACAGCTTAAAGTGTTGACCTGCTCTCCCCACTCCCTAAATCCCAATCTGAGCCTCCATTGGATGGACTGAAACAAGCCCAATCCACGAACACACGATCCAGACACTATAGGACACCTGTAGAGGCTCTGTGTCCATGTCCCGATGGTTTAGACCTGTTTGGGGGACCTACAAAATGAGCCATTTCACCCACTGCTGGAACTTGTGGGCTCTTTTGGTTGGCACTAGTCTGACTCAACGGATGTAAGATACCACCCATGATGAATGCGATTGGTTTAAAGGAGTGTTTTTCCCCTATAGCACAATGATAGTGTGGTGCAGCCAGACTATTATGGTCTTTGCTGGTAAAGTGAGACTAGATGGCGCTAACCTTTATACATCTTCCGACTGCAAGAACTCTCCCTGTAGAACTTCTTTCAGGGCCACTTTTAGGGTGCCATTTTTCACCAGAAGAAGTCTTCTCCTCTTAAACATAGGTTAACATACCAAACCCTGCTCTGTTCTATTTCCTATGTGTTCAAAGAACTGGAGTTATGATTTGTAGTTCTATGGTGCATTTGGAGTTAATGTCGCAGTCAAATTTGTCACATCCTACAATGGAATAGAAAAAGAAAAGCTGAAATGGGAAAATTAAGGGGCTGTTCCTGTGAACCTTCACATCGCCATCAGTTCCCGCTGTTAAAACCCGCCAAATATTAAGCAGGTGGCTTTCATGTTGCGACCAAATGGTGTATAATATGATCCCCGTCAGCAAATTTGCTCAGTTGTCAAGGAACTATAAATGTTCTAAGTGACCATTATTCTAAGCAAATTGCAGTTGATGGGTTAGTGGGCTCTGAGTGGGGATTGTTTAATTATATAAGAAATTGTAGTTGAAAATGACTATAGGATGGATGTACACCGATCAGCCACAACATTATGACCACTGACAGGTGAAGTGATTAACATTGATCATATTGGTACTATGTGGTGTTCTGCTGGAAAACCTTGGATTTTAACATCCATGTTGATGAGACTTAGACACCCAAGCATTGTCCCAAAACAAGCACACTCCCTCATGCAAATGGCAATCCCAAATGTCACTGGCCTACCCCCGCAGGAAAATGCACCCCACCACATGGCAAAAACATCAAACAATCAGGAACATCTGGAGGAACATGACAATGGTCCAAGATGTTGATTTGACCTCCAAACTTCCTAGACCCCATTTTGATCAAGCATCAACAGGATGCAGTGGAACAAGTTGGATTGACAGAGGCCTTACTGCACAAGCCAGAGTACCCAAAGGATCCACTGCCAACGTCCTGGTGCCAGACCCCATAGGACACCCTGAGAGGTCCTCTTGTCCATGCCCAATGGTTCAGAGCATTTTTGACCACATAAGGGGGACCAACACAATATTAGGCAGGTG
>OMNN01028644.1:0-17697 GCA_900302755.1 Chromis chromis | reverse complement strand
AATATTGTGTTGGTCCCCCTTATGTGGTCAAAAATGCTCTGAACCATTGGGCATGGACAAGAGGACCTCTCAGGGTGTCCTATGGGGTCTGGCACCAGGACGTTGGCAGTGGATCCTTTGGGTACTCTGGCTTGTGCAGTGGGGCCTCTGTCAATCAAACTTGTTCCACTGCATCCTGTTGATGCTTGATCAGAATGGGGTCTAGGAAGTTTGGAGGTCAAATCAATATCTTGGGCCACTGTCATGTTCCTCAAGATGTTCCTGATTGTTTGATGTTGTTGCCATGTGGTGGGGTGCATTTTCCTGCGGGGGTAGACCAGTGACATTTGGGATTTCCATTTGCATGAGGGAGTGTGTTTGTTCTGGGACAATGTTTATTTGGGTGTCTACGTCTCATCACCACGGATGCCAAAATCCAAGGTTTACCAGCAGAACACCACATAGTACCAATATGATCAATGTTATTCACCTCACCTGTCAGTGGTCATAATGTTGTGGCTGATCGGTATATATGTACTAGGTAAACTCAAACCCGAAAGCAGAGTGCTTTGTGTCTCTCTGAGGCTGAAATGCACTTGAAGCATCTGATGCACTCCAGATGCTGTGACAGGTATCAGAAGAAGTTAGCTTGATGACTATTACTCATGCTAGAATTAGACTTGGTAAGCAGCTGCCGCTAATGTTAGCAGGGCTGCTGGTGGATGGATACAGTGCTGTGGTTTGGAATCACAATGCCTGCACACATGCACACACACAAGTCGTGGACCATTAGGTCGTGTTTGTAGATAAAGCTAGAGTGGATTGTAGGCCGAGTGCCAGCAGTCCACAGAGCACGAGCGTGCAAGCAGGTGACAATTACACTGTGCAGACTAAAATAATAGGCAGTCTATGCCCGCTACTCATACAAATAATGAACAGCATTTTTTCCAAAACTTTAACTGTATAGCATAATCCATGAAACAAGTCTTTTAAACCTTATTTTCTTTTACACAGTAACAGTTGTTGAGGGTTTTTATGTGCATGGTGTGTGTGCTCTATCTGTACTTGTGTGAGGATGTACTGAATGTACTTTGCTCATCTCGAGCACTTAGGTGGCGACTTGTGATGGCTGTGACATGTTGACACAAGAGATTGAAGCGAGACCATCCATTTAATTTCACGATGGAAATTTAAGTTCAGTCTCTTTATTCATTGTATCTTAAGGTTATATGTAAAAATATGTATATATAGGCACAAAAATATAGAATATACAGCTCTTCTCGATTTGCTCGTTATCCAATACATACATTGCACTGTTTTCTAGCTGCCTGGACCACAAAAACAAAAAACTACTTCACCAAATTTTAATTTAATACTTGTAACAACTAGAAGATCCAAACCAGATAGCCATGAATGCATATTTGTCTTAGACTGATTTCCTCTAATTTTTTAGTTGCCTTAGTCAGAAAATTAGAGGTTCCTCATTCAAGGTTTTTTTTTGTTATTTCTACTCATTTCTACACTGAAGAACAATACTGATGGCAAAAAACTATGCAATAATAATATGCAATTATACAAAAAGTGCTAATACAAACACGTTTCATATTTTAGATTTCACAAAGTAACCACGGTCAGTTTTTCAGACCGACAGTGTGTTCACCAGCGTGTTACCTTGAATGGTTTTCATTCAACAGATCAGCCTTGTTAAAAGTAAACTGGTGGAATTTCTTGCCTTCTTAATGTGTTTAAGACCATCATTAGTTTTGTGCTGAGGAGGTTTTGGCAAACAACAACCAGATAACCGTTGTAGTAATCTATGTCATTGGAAGAAACGCTTAATGAAATAAACAGAAACAACAGTCTTTAAGACATTAAGGTCAGTCAGTTTTATTTCCTGAAAATAGCTGGGGGGTTTTCAGTCGTGAACAAACATGCACATACACTTGTAAAGACCGTGAATATCATGGTAGTCTTGAGTTTGCAATGACACCTATAATTTTGAATTTCATGTGACTCAATGATTCAAACTCATGCATCCTCGTCACAAAAAAACGAGGATGCTTTTTTGATTTATTATAGGTCTTTTGGAAATATGACTAAATCTGCTAGGTCAAAAATATACATAAACCAATGCTAATATTGCTTTATGTAAACTTTTTTTCACTACTGTAAGTGCAAAAAATGATCATACATTGTAAAGAAACTGGCTCTTGTTATTTGCGTGTTACCATTTTTTTTTTAAATCCACTTTGCAATAACAACAGCCTCCAAGTAGCAACCTACCACACTGAAAATTTCTAATTTTGCAGATAATTTGGATTGTGCAGTCAGGTAACTATCCATTTTTAATCATAGTGTTCGTCTCCCTGCATGCAAATGTTCCACCAAAACAATTCCCCCGTCAGTATTTTTGAGGGAATATCGAAGCCGCATCCTTTTCTTAGCTCTGCCCATGACGACTGTGATTTTTGTGAAGAAATACGAACAAGCCAGAGCATTTTCTTCCCCTATAGCAGAATAATACTGGAGTACAGCCAAACCATTGTGTACTACAGAATGGACTGGCTAACCGAGACTAGCACTTAGTGGAACCCTTACACGATTTTCAACAGGACAATGACCCCAAAAAAACCTCCACTATCTGCTATGCAAGGGCTATAGGACCAAGAAAGATGACTTGTTCCACAATCACCTGACCTTAACCCAACTAAGATGGTTTGAACCGCAGAGTAAAGGAAAAGCAGTCGTCAAAGTGCTCGGTATAAACTAGAACTCCCTCATGACTGTTAGAAAAGCTCCAGGTGATGACCTCATGAAGCTGGCTGAGAGAATGCCAGAGAGAGAGCGCCAAGCTGTTATCAGGTGGCAACTTCTTATTTAGTAGTTTGGATGTGCTCAGTTTTGTTCAAACCACCAAAACAAGGTGAATATACACACAAACACAAACACACTTTACAGTTTGTCTGAAAAGATCAAATGAAAAGAGGCAATTTCCATCATGCAGCATTCAGTATCTTATTGTGTGATGTACAAACAGCTGCATCCATCTGTTGGCCTACAGCAGGCTATAAAGATAAAAGCGGAGAAGTCGCGGAAGAAGACTGAAATAGGCCAGCGTAAATACCACGACAAACTTACGATACACTTTCTCCTTTCTCCAACTCCTCTCTCCACTTTCCCATGCGTTCCTGCAGGATAGTGCCACGATGCAGTTCTGCGCCAACAAGCTGGACAAAAAGGATTTCTTTGGCAAGTCGGACCCTTTCATGGTTTTCTACAGAAGCAACGAGGATGGAACGTGAGTGCTTCATGTGGTTTTATTCTCTCCTTCCCGAATGTGTTGATGCAGCAGGTGTTTGAAGAAGCCCCCTGAGATAAATATAATCCACTGAGATACAATGGAGTAACTGCATTTTGTGGCACCAAATCTTTCTACAGCAGGTGGTAGGAAAACAACCAGATATTGGATTGCCTTTCCTAAAGAAGGATCATTTAGTGTCTACTATCTTCCATCTCCCAACACGAACAGGGTGCTGGCTCTGGGTTGCTGCTAGTGCTGGTTCGGAGTTGGTTCAAGAATTCAAACAGAAAGCAAATTGAACATTTAAAGAAAACATGAACCAGTGTAGAGAGAAACAAAGAGTCTATGCGAGTGAGAAGAGACCTGCAGTGGTTACTGAGTTGTGCACATCTTAGAAAAGCTGCAAATAGAGGCTTGTATCCTGTTCGCCACATCCACACCACAACTCCCCTGACTGTGTTGTACATAAATGACTCCAGGAGAGCAAATAGGGAAAAGAGGCAATTAGTGTAAAAAGCATAAAACGAAGAGCTGGGGAAAAAACACAACACGGCATCTGCATTTTCTATCAATACGGAAAAACGCAGTCAGTTTCCGAGGCAGTTCACACAGGGATGCATAACACCCTCCCATCTCCTCACACTCTTCCAGGTTGCCGCTCGGCCTCCCAGAGGGGCTCTGCAGTTGTGGCAGCGTCAGCCGTATCTGGCCAGAGATGCTTTAGCAAGAGGTTCATTAGTTGTGTTCTAGCTTTTCTCAGTATTTTCAGTTTTTTTTATACATAACCGGGTGGGAAATGGATCCCCATGGACATGCTACAAGTATCCGTTGTTGGTGCCAGAGGGCGGTACAAATTAGAGGCGTCTGAGGTTTAAGGACTCGCATTGTTTTAAAAGGCTTTAGGCACTTGGTGGACTACGGGTAAATCCTGGGATTCTGGTAAAAACAAATTAAAATAAAACTGTAATACATGTTGTCGGTGTTTCAAGAGGATTTTTTGGGGCGGTATCTGCTCGGCAAAACATCAGAGAAAACCCATTTGCATATCAATGTCACACTTGTGGTCAGGGGGGAAAGGATTCAAAAGCCAAACTGAAATATTAAATTATTCTCTGTTGTCTCAAACACAATATGGCTGAGAGACAGGCCAAGCGGTAAACAAAGCCCCCATTTAAAGCATCTCTCCTGTCACCGCAGGCTGCGACCGGAAGATTTGTCTTTTCTTGTAGCCTCCATCTCTTCATTTGCATGCTCCTCCCCATATTTGCATATTTATCTCTTTCTAAGGCTTGTGTAAGGAACAAAGAATCAATTTTCTTGCTCTGCCTCTTCCTGAACATATCATTTCCTAACGTCCCTCCTCCTCCTCCTTCTCCAGGTTTACTATCTGCCACAAAACAGAGGTGGTGAAGAACACGTTAAATCCAGTGTGGCAGCCTTTCACCATCCCCGTACGAGCGCTCTGCAATGGAGACTATGACAGGTACAGTGCAGCCTCCCCCCATTCTACACTTTCTGATCCCTCCACTGCTGCACTTGGCTCCGTTTATCCCCTCCACTTCTACCCGATCACAGATACATAGCAATACGGATACCATGAATAGTCAATAATATTGGCCCTGGTGACATCTGCTGTCACAGATTTCTGTTGGCTCAATCTATAGACTGCCTTCATGCCTCTAATCAGTGTCTCTCTGACTGACAAACTGGGCACTGATGACAGCCATTACCACACCCTGAGCATACGGGTTTAACCAGCCGAAATCAATATCGGTTCAACATGCTGCAGTGTTAAGCCTCGCATTCTTCCTACTGCCACGTTATGTCAAAGCTGCTGTGTGCTCAGGACATCCCTCTCTATTGATCTTTTTACTAGAATAACACCCGTCGGGCACAATGAGCCTCCGTAAAGCTCCACTGCCCTCCGTCTTCTGGTGTTTCTGTATCAATGTCTCTCTCCTCAGAGATAATGCCTGACTGATATAAATGTACTGCTAAAACACAGCAGTGTGTGTAAAGTGACTGTAATTCTCTAAAACAAGGGTTGTCCAATCATAGCTTAGCAACCGTAACTAGGCACAGCTAGCCTGTCAAGGTTTGGGGAAGCTCCGCATGTCGAAGCGGTGAGCATGGGGCTGAAGTAAGAGCTCATTTAAAAGAGGAAAAGCATTTAGATTCAATTAAACGGTGCGTTTGTCTGCACTAATATAAGCTGCAAATGTTAGAAACCAGCATTATTGCCAAGGATAAGGAGCATTTCATGTTACTTTATTTTGTGGGGTTACAGGTCGTGTTTAAAAAGCCCCGTTCACAAGTCATGTGCACATCTATCATGTAGTAAACTGAAGAATATAGTGTTGGCATATCCGTAAAAATTCTTAATTAGATTCTTGGGGGAGTTTTCAGCTTGTTATCTGACATCGCAACACATCACTAGTTTTCATCCATGTAACCAAACATGGCATTTAGAATAAGTTAAGAGTTTGGTTTCACTTTTTTTTTTCTGATCATGCTTCTAGTACTAGTAGAACCAGAAAGTTCTTCATCCTAATACAACGTTGCTCACTTCTTCCAGCTGCTGTCACCTGAGGCCTGTTAGCTTCAGTGGCTCTCTTTAGGCTATCTAATTTATTCTAATTTAAAAGACAGTGCCGGGAAGAAAACAAGCTAAATCATGAAGGAGCTGTGAGGATAGATGAAAAAGGAGTGACAGACAGATTACTGTTGTGAGGAGGAAATATTTCATGTGTAATACTGTAGCTTTTTTTCTGCCTCTCCCTCCTTTCTCATTTCTCTCTCTGTCAAATGTGGCCGTTCTGTCTTGTTTGCATGCAATCAAACTAATTACTTAGAATACAGAGAACCTGGTGTGTGCCAAGAATCTCAAACTGACAAAAAAGGGACGGAGCTACTGATGAGGTTGCTGTGTGGATGTATAGGATCGCCTTAAGAGGTTTTTAGGTGAAACTATGTCAGCCAGCCAATCGCACATGAGTCCAGGAAGGGGTCACTGTGCTGTCAGAGCCAATCATACACAAGGGACTGAGCTGGGCATCAAAGACACTTCCTAAAATGCAAACACATAAACACACATGCCCACACACAGAGCGTAATGAAATGTGACAAGCCACAAGCCGAAACAGCCTGAGATTCTGCAAGTCTAGAAATATCACCAAGACAGCGCTATAAACAGGTTATATATTTGAGTGTGGGTGAGAAATAAACTTGGTGTGTCAGTGTTTGCTTGTTTTTTTGTTGTTGTGCCCATGTTTCTATGAAAGGGGAGAAGGAAGTTCCATCTGTCTGTCCGTCGTTTTAATTATAATGTTCTTGAGACCTACTAATAACTAATTTTTTTCAACCTCACTGATGGTACATTATTACACAAGCTGTATTCATGCAACAAACACGGCTCTTTGGGCTGTCAATCCTTTTGATCTATGTAATTACTGTTTACATGCATCGAGTGAAGGAAAGCTTCCAGTGATTTGAAGTGGTAATGTGGTGCAAAGAGCCGTTGGAAAAGGAAAACATCTTTTTTGCACCAATTTATAATGCACGTATCAAAAGGTTAAACAAAAAAAAGGGGGGATCACATAATTCCTGTTTGCAAAGATAGAAAAACTGCCTTGATTAGAGCTGAATGACCTGAACTCAATAAGAAACACTGTTGTACATTTTGCCCTTTTGGTATAGAGTTCTTGGACCAAAAGAGGAAAATATAGTTCTTGGATCAAAAGGGCACCGAATAAAAAATGTCCAGCCTCCAGACTTGCAGCCTGAGCCCTGACAAACAACTATCATATGCAACATGACATGTTCACTATCATCACATCAAGGCTGTCAGGCTGCTGGATGGAAGAGGACAGAGTGCAGGATAAGACAGGACTCGTTACCTTGGCGATGAATTGGAATTTCTGGCCCTCTAAGGCATCTCAACATATTTTTCTGAACGTCTTCACTGATTTGATACTATCTTATGCAGGATACATACGGTTTCCATGGGATGTGCAGTAAAATGTTCCTTTTACATGTGTGTATCCGTAACTGCTAATACCATACCATGTTCTCAAACCCTTAACATCAAACTTCAAAGTCTGATGCCATTTTTTGTCCTTTCCTCGTGGAGCTTCAGCGGATGTTTAGGTCACCTGCTTCATGTGCTTCCTGATGATTTATTTGACTTTGAATCATATCGTTTTTACCAATACACCAACCACAAAATTGGCAATATTTTGACTAAATTTCTACCATGCACGGACTGAAAATGGGATTTTAAATAGGCGGATTGGAAGAACGCTCACAGCAATCACCTAAAGGAGATGTGTTGTCTGCTGGCTTATTCTTGCATTATATGCCTCCTGGCTCCTGCAGAATATTGTGAATTCTCTGGACATTTTATCTCAAAGTCTGAGGGCTCAGCACTTCATCAAATGAGCCCTTAAAAATAATATGACCCTAAAGAATAAGAGTTACACATGTGGTGTGGGTGCAGTATTCTTTCGTAAGAAGTATCCCTATACTGGTGTTGTTGTATCTGGATGGAGAGGCGGTGCCTGAGGTTCAGACGCCTTGTTTTCTGGTTTGGTGCTTACTCTAATCTCTCATTCCAAGTCCAGCACACATCTGAGAAGGCATCAAGGCACTGCTATCTGTTGAGAGTAAAACCCTGCACAAGTGTGTCAGTAGATGACCTACTGCTGGTTTACTTTGCTCTAATTAGAGGAGGGCTTTGGTTTGGATATGTTCTCCTTGTTAGCGGCACCAAACGGCTAAAGGAAAAGCTGGAGTGAGTTCAGCAAAGGGTACTTAGGATTTCCAAATTGGGGTTCTCTGCTTCCCTCCCAGCTGACATCCCTAAACGAGCAAAGGGAGGAAGATACAGTGTCTCTGCTAAAAGAGATTATGCATCCTTCACACTGATTGCATGACTTTTTCTTCCACACCAGACAAATAAGCACTGGTAGGCACCTGAAAAATAGTGCTGCACTCTGTTCCTCCACTCTGCTCAAAGTGCCATTTACTATAATAGGTTTTAAATGTGAGATCCATTTTTAAACTCTCGTGGTTAACATACTGTATGGGAGTGCACTTCAGACATGAATCAATTAAACTCTTTCAAAGAAACTCCAAGTCAGATGATGGGGGGAAAAAATGGCATTTCTATTTCTTGTTCTGCCCCACTGACGATTGTGTGAGGAGACTATAAATCTCACCGACTGTCTGCTCTGTCCATTCACAGCACGTTTCCTGAGGCGAATGTGGTGGTGGTGCATCTTCAGGTTTTGAGCCTGCAGTAAAGTGCTCTTTCTAAAAAACAAGCATGTGCTTCCAAAGCAGCACCCAAGGTCTTTAATCTATTCTGCCACTTCTCCTGACTGATGCCGTTGTTGGTCTCCCATCTGGGGACGAGTCCTCGGCACAACTAATGGATGAAGCTGCCCGAGTAACACCCCATCAGTACGCACGCTGAAAGGATAAGACAGGGGGGTCTCCCATTACAACATGCAGTCCTTATGTGAGTTCACATCTCTCTGCGCAAATCAGCACGCTAAAGTAAAATTAAAAGCCTCATTGAAGAGAAGGAACAAAGGACAGAGTATTAAAAGGTAAACTTTTACTTAAGTAAGGGATCTGTGGGGATTCTCTCCATAGTCAGTTGGCCATCTATCACATCACAGCAGATGATAACAAGAAACTGCCAGGTGGCTTTTCTGGTTAGTACAACCCAGTCAGAGCAACAAATGGGAGGCCTCTTAACCCGAGTTAGACTTTATTTAAAATCTTGTCTCACCCAGAGCTGATTAAGCTGCGGTATTGATCAGACTGCTGCTTTATAAGCTGTTGAAGCTGATGGAAAAACTGTATGAAAAAACCCACATGCTGTTTTATGACTACTACAGAGGCACTGATCTCATACACCACGTTGGTATCGGGGAAAATATAGATTTTAATAAGCGGGTCGGGTATCAGCCAGATGTGATCAATCCCTAATAAATATTGCCTTTTAGTCACTGTTGTTTCAAAATGAAAAATGAAACAACCTAATGTAATAAAAGTTAAAGAACAGTACTATGCATGCAAATCTCTAGTTACAGTTACAGTTGAGACCTCATGTATACAGCTTCATGCTGTAAGACTGAAAGATAAAAACAGAACTGAGCACTGGTATTAGACTGGTCCCTGCCTAGTATCTAGATCAGGGGTGCCCAATCACAGTCCTCGAGGGCCACTGTCCTGCATGTTTTAGATGCTTCCCTCTTCCACCTGATTCAAATGATCAGGATCTTTATCAGGCTTCTGCAGAGCTTGATGATGAGATGATCATTTGAATCAGGTGGAAGAGGGAAACATCTAAAACATGCAGGATAGTGGCCCTTGAGGAGCAGGATTGGGCACCCCTGATCTAGATGGTATAATTCTCAGTCAAAACTCATCATATATGGATGGTTCATCACAAACCTGTTTAAGATGAAGGTTTAAGGCAGGAGTGGTGGCATTAATCAGACAAGAGCCTTTAACTTGGGATACCAGGGTTTGCATCCCAGGTAGGACTGTTACTTTTTCATCATCAATACTGGGTCAAGTTTAGGCACCAAGAGTACATGTTTAGGTTCAGGAAAGGATCAAAGGTGGTGTTAAAATAGACTTTTTCACAAAGTAAACCACATATTAGAAGCCAAATGTCTCACTTTTGCAGCAACCTTCCCCATCATTTTCATTTTCATTGTTACAGCGGTGACAACTCCTCACAGATCTGATATATAATTCATTGCCTGAAAATGAAAAACAGTGATGACACAGCAGAGAACATTTAGCTGCAGTTTTGTCAAGTCTATTTCTGATACTTAGGGAGTAATTCGAAGCCAACTGGACTAACCTGCACGTTAAAAAAATGATGCTCAAGTGGCACCCAGTGTGTTCAAATGTGAGGGATCATAGCAAAGTGTCCCTATGTGACGAGTTGGGAGTGAGACTGGGTTATTAGTTCAGTTATCACCTATTTGTACAGCTCATAGCAATCAGTGTTGTAAGATTTGGCATGAGCTTTTTTTATTGTTGACAAAGTTTCAAAGTGCACTGATGTGTGTTCGCCTTTTTATTTGTTTGAAGCCCGCAGGTTATGAAAGAACAAGAGAAGGGACATTTGTTGCCTGAGTTTGTCTTTAAGAGTCTCCCCAGACACGGTGCAGTTTTACCTGTGTACTTTGTACTGCTGCCTGGGAATACTGACTGCCTTAAAGGCTTAAATCAGGAGGAAAAAAAAAACTCAGGTTGCAGAAAACACCACAGATTACATCAAAGACTGTAACGTGACTGAGTGCAGTATGTGCACTGACACAATTTTGTGGCCGTTTCTAACTAAGTGTACAGTAAATCCCCCTCCCCAGGGTTGGTTATCTGCTGTATTCCCACGTTTACACACCACTGCACCTCCGCCGTCACACATAAAGGGGTGCTTGTTACTGCTACGAAGCAACAAATGGAAATCCCAGATCTGAATTATTGCCAGGGCCTATTGCTCAACCATATTTTCATTATTTTTTCTAGAATATCCCGCAAACACAGTGAGGGATAAAAAAAACAACAAAGGGTGGCACAGTGATTAGCCAGACTACTGCTCAAATGGAAGGATCCAGCTGAATCCCTGGTGACAGCACGTATCTGATCCTCGAAGAAATTTAAGCAACAGGCTACATTTTGGCAAACAGGAGGAGAGTGAATGAGAAGGACAGGAATGTAGACAAGAAGGGAGAATGAATGAATGAGAGGAGAATAGCTGATAAGAGGCAGCCAAGGCGGGTGTACTCGCAGTGTTACAGAAGGAAAAAC
This sequence comes from Chromis chromis, assembly GCA_900302755.1. Taxonomy (NCBI): domain Eukaryota; kingdom Metazoa; phylum Chordata; class Actinopteri; family Pomacentridae; genus Chromis; species Chromis chromis. The sequence continues at coordinate 6,584 of OMNN01028644.1, read as the reverse complement.
AGAAATCCAATATGTCAAAGGCCCTGTTCCAGATGAGTAAGTCAAGGCGGGGAAAGATGAGGGAGTGTGAAGCAAAAATGAGGGAAGTGAAAGGCGCTTCCATGCGGTTGTGTATTCTGCTCAACAATTGGTTCATGAAAAAAAATAAAAATTCTCCATCTATATATACATCCTTCACACCCCAGCAGGAAGTGCCTAAGGTATATATTTCAGTGCTGATAAAGCATCAAAAACATCAAAAGAATAGAATCTTCCTCATTACCATGCTAGTCAAACGTGGTCTATTTTCGTTACAAACAGATCCGTGTAATTGGAGATGAATTGTTCGGCATCGAATGCAGTCTCCTTTCCCCCCTTCCCATTCAACTATAAGATGCTCCATTACCAAATATGAGTCATTTTCATTAAAGATGTCTTAGAATAGTAGGCGCAGATAACGGTAGCAGATTAGTTTTGGAGTGTATATTGTTCGGAGGGTTCAAGGGCCGCTCGAGGATCAGACTCCTTTGATAGAGCTGTAAATTAGGATAGGGAGATTAAGAATAAAATTATGGCGAAGGCTTTGAGAAGACATAACAGCAGCCTCTAGATCCTTATTTAGAGTAACACGGCGAGTACCAAAACTGCAATTCTCCCTTTGTTCCTGGTCAGGGGAAAGATAATTTACTGCTTTCTTTACTTTTTACTTCTTCCTTTCTATATCTGTCTCACTTCTAACAGCTCGCTCTCCTCTTCCATGCTGCAGGAGAGGCGCCATGTTTCTACCACCTAAGTGACGAGCACATTTTCTGCAGCTCTCAGCCTTGAAGATAACCTCAAAAGAACAAACTGTCACTGTGGAACGACAGGGGCTAGGTGGCAGGGAGGAAGTTTGGCTTATATCAGGCGCCTTTCTGTTCCTCAGCGGCAGCGAGGAGTCTATGATGTAGCGCCTGCCTCTATTTTCTTTGGATCTGGATGGTGTCAGTACTTGTGTAAGACGAAGAAGGGAGAGAGGGGGAGACATGGGGGTGAGATCAATGTGACTCGGGAATGAAAGTGCCAGGAAAAGTTTTTTTTTCTCCTCCTCAGCGGGGACATTGTTTCAGCTGCATTTGTGCAACATGTCGTCGGCCTGTCCTTTTTTCTGATGTTCCGTTTGAATGTACGAAGTAAACATGCACCGCAGTTTGCAAGTTACAATACTTGGAGGGAATGTTTTATTCAATTTGACTTTTCTTCCTTTGCAAGACGCAGCCTTGTTCTAATGCTGGCAAGAATCCCAGTTTTAAAGCCAAATGACATCTCTTTTAACTGATTTTGGCGTTCTTTCACCACATTTTGGAAACACTCTCTCCTGTTTTTAGGTGTTGATGTTGTCTCCTGTCCTTGTTAACTGCAAAAAGCCTTAATGAAGTTGTTGCTGAGGAGTGCGATTTTTTACCCAGTGTGATGACACTTCAGACATGAGGTGTGTGATACAAAGAGAGATTAATGGGTTAGTGGGGAAATGCTGAGCCTAAAGCGAGACTTCCTAATGTCACAAACTCTCTTTTAACCCGGTTAGATCGCTGTGGTAAATGATGCCAGATGAAGGTTCTTCCCAGAGTTTGGGATTTCAATCCGCTGCAAGAAGTGCGACTCTTTCAACACTTCTTTTTCCTGATGATTCTCCATGATTAGATGATGATGCAAAAATGTATAAATATGTTTGTATGTTTAGTCCTGATTTGCTGCCAAGTCCGTTTTACACTGCTGGCACTGCAGCTAACAGAACACAGATTAGTACATTGATTAGTCTATTGGTATTTAACACAGAGAATATTCAATCAGTAACATTCATTTCATTTTGGGACCGTGTCAAACTTAAATGCACTTAATGAGTATCATGTTTAAATGAATTAAGTTTAAAGCTTAAGAGCTCTAATGTGTAGATGGCTGAACTGAGAATGCACTGAGTAGTCTTCTCGTCCTTGTGGGCATAAAAGTCCGGAACATTTCTAATCCCATGAAATCTTAAGAAACTCCTTGGTGAGCTCCAGAACAAGCTACTTAATGTACCTGTATATAAATGAATGTGACACCATTTGTCAGCAAAACCTTATTGTGTGTGTCTTCTGACTCGTTTCCCCAGAACAATCAAGGTGGAGGTGTATGACTGGGATCGGGATGGGAGGTGAGTGTGGTTGCCAAGAAGTGACATTACAAGTCCAAGTCCACTGAGCTCAGGGTAAAACTTTTTCATCAGTATTCACTCGAGATCCCATCATTTCCTGTCATAAAGTTTCATCTTGTCCTGAGGATCTGCTGTTATTTGTACCTGATATTTCTTCGCACTCACTGGTATATCTCTTCCTTTATTCCTTCTCCCAGCCATGACTTCATTGGGGATTTTACGACCAGCTACCGAGAGCTAGCTCGAGGGCAGAGCCAGTTCAATGTGTATGAGGTGAGTAATTCCAGCGTTCTCAAGTTCAACAACATGTCTGTTGGCTCCTGAGATTTGGATTCCCAGTATGCCGGATATCTTGGATCCCATTTCTGACACGATTGACATTTCTGTCTCTGACATCCCTGTTGCACTGTTTTCCATTACTTGTGCGTATTCCTTTCCGCTGGTATTCCCTACCCCTGCAGCAAAGAAATGCATTTACTGAAGACACAAAAACAAAACAAAAAAAAGGAAAAAGTTGTTGCATACAGTGCTAATCCGTTTTTAAAGGGCATTTGTGGTACAGTATTTGTTCATGTTTCCCCGCCTTCCCCAAGCAGTTATACATCCAATTACCGGTAAATATTTCTCCTGCCTATGTTCTTCTTTTTCCAAACCTAAGATTTATTTTGCCACTATAATCACCTGGATCCTGACACACATAGAAATGGAGCTATTAGCAGCAGCATGAAACAGGATTAATAGGAGAACAATCCAGGGATTTAAAATGATCATAGCTATTACTCAGTACTTCTCAGGGGACAGCTTACCGTCTCTCTTAATAGCATACAATACAGCTCTGTATGCAAATTACTAACACAACTCATTTAAATGTCTCATCCTAGAATCCGAGATTGAACTGCAAGAACTCAAAATGACTCAGGTGTGGCCCATGTTTGTCCAAACCACCATTTATTTTGCGCAAAACTGAATTTATTACTTTAATTTATAAGGAAAACGTGACAGTTTGAGGATTGCAAGTATTTAGGCGGACATCTGCAATTTTTGAATGGAAAAAGTCGAAATCTTACCGCTGTCTTTTTTTATGCCTCTGTGGCTTGGTGGCCTTCAGCAAAGGACAAATACCTGTCTTTAAGATGTCAGCTCCATTATATGCTGCTGTTGATTCCACTCTACCTCCCAGTGAGACTGAAAGGCCCTTTAGTTTTTGCATCAGCAGATTGTTCAGTGTGTCAGACAAATTGCCATCCCTCCATGTTAAATTAGGGGCTGTCACTTTCATGCCTAGCAGCCATAGAGAATTGAGGTAATGAGCTGAGACGTCTTTGGTCTTCGGATTGACATTTCTCTCTTGTTCCGGAGCTGATAGAATACTGCTAAAGTAAATGCGAGTCTTGCACCTTAAGCCTGCCTCTCTCACCCATCGATTCATTGTAACCCGGGATTCACGTTTGGATTTACAATCTCCCTCCATTTAATAGTGATTGATGGGCGAGCGTACGGTATATTTCAAGATTAGGTGTGTCTTACATGAGCTATACTTTTCTATAACACCCATCTGTTATTTTATACACATGCATCCATCAGTCGTATGGACAAACTCATTGTTCATACAAACAGCGTACATCCATGTGACAGCACGCAATCTCCTCTTACCGCCTACATACAAGACTTCATTATATTTGTTGCAGCCAATTAGGATTTAATTATATAGTAAAACTAAAGGGTGTTTATGTGTGTGCAAGGAAATATGATGAGGAATGGAAATTGTACTTTAATGTATGCAAAAATACATACTTGCTGGCCAAATCTTGCATGCATCAAATTATATAGAGTTTCCTAATTATAGGCTACTATGGGTGGATATTAAAGACTGAGTGGTTGTGTCATAGTTTGCACAAAAGACTGAAGAGCTTTGCCAAGAAACATGCATGTTTTTAACAGAGATATGTTATTTCACAACTGTCAGATTTTGTAATCATTACCTAAACACAATTCAAATATTTTGTCACTGGCTCTGGTACTACACCTGTATACGGCATGCATAACAATAGAAATCAGTATTTTACATTTGAAAATAATAATAATAACTTTATTTATATAGCACCTTTAAAAAAAAAACAGAGTTTACAAAGCACTTTGCAGACAGGGCAAAAAAGAAAAGAAGGAAGAACATTGAACAGAAGGCTGGTCAGTCCAAATATGGCAAAAGATTTTCAAAATAAATGTGTACAACAACACAGATAAAATAATAAAATGCCACATCCAAGTCAGGAAAGGAACAAGTGGAACAAAAGAAAATAGGTGGTTAAATCATAAACACAAGGCTAAAAATTATACTAATAGTAGTAATAGTAAATAAATAAAAGAAATATGCAAATAAGTAAATAAATAAAGGGTAAAAGAGAATAAAATGAACAATAAAATAAATCAAGTTTAAAAAATAAATTAGGAGATAAAAATAGACAATATAAAAAAAAATAGAAATAAAAATAAAGATAGATGTGTGTATGTGACTGGTGCCTGTCTTTTATATAAAATAATATATAATAATATATATTGATATTTTTCTTCAAAGCCACAGAATTAATTCTAAGCTGTTTTAGTCACATCAGATCCAAAATGTTTGCCCTTACCTGAACCTCTTGTTGTTTATTTCTTTTAGGTGATAAATACCAAGAAGAAAATGAAGAAAAAGAAATATGTCAACTCGGGAACAGTGAGTATGGTTCCAGCAGCTAATCAGGACTGGCACTTTGCCTCTTTTCTGTTGACACCTATTTCTCTTCTGTTAAATGAGTCCCTCTTTAATTATCATGCAAATTGTGTGTCTTTGGAAGTTCTGAAAGTACATGAAGTACAGTACTTCATTAATTAATCACACACAACAGATAATTAAACCTTTTAGTAATAGCAAAAGAGAGAAGCTAGTAATTCGGAAATTTAGCAAAAAGAGAAAACCTTATTAAATAGTTGTGTATATATCCATTGCTGTACTGCAGCGTGTGGCACTGATGGTACTGATGGTAGACGTCTACTTGGAATCTGAGGAGGAGCTGTATGTGGTGAAAAAGTGGCTGCATAAAAGTATGTAAGTGGGGCAACATAAGGATGAAGACGCAGCAGAACATGGAGGACCTAATTTCTGAGAGATCAGAGTGGACAACACCAGCAACCAGTCGAGACGCCAATTTTCATACAACTTACCTCGCAGAGCAAGTAATGCATACGAATGCGTCTCATCTTGTCTTCAAACTCGTCTTCTGGCAATGCAAATGAACCAGTCATCAGAACGAACCTGGCTCACATCTTGTACCAAAGAGAGAGTGCTGTGAGGTGCCAAATAAGTCTAGATATGAATTTTTTTTTTTTTTTTTTTTTTTTGGGTGTTACGAGAAAAACATCAATCTCACTGTGTTTAATCAAATCTCTCTCCTTGTCTTTAATTTCAGGTGACCCTGCTCTCGTTCTCAGTGGAGTCAGAGTTCACATTCTTAGACTACATCAAAGGAGGGTGAGTGGGAATGACCATCTGCATACTTAAACTGCCTCTCACTTAGTTATTAGCCGGACCATGAAGTAGAACATTCACAGCGGGCGTAGAAAGACGAGAATACTTAAAGAATATGTGATTACTTTATGTTTATACTTAATGACGCAGTATGAGTTTTCCATGAAGGTGAAGTGTTCCTTTCATGGCATCATGAAGATGTTGTCTGTTTAATGCTACATTAAGCCTATTTACACATTCATAACACACTAAGCAATATTAGTGTGTTTCTGACAGCCTGGCAAGTCCCATTTTCACTCCCTGCCCAGCTCTGTTTGCTTTCGGAAAAGAACTCCAAGAACATATTTGGCTCTTTCACATTACACATAATAATTTAAGCCTCTGTTAATATATCAGCTCGAAAGATTATTTACTGATAAAAATGATGGCCAAAAGTACTGTACTAAAATGCATTAAAGAAAAAAGAATATAAGAATAAAGAATACACCGATCAGCCACAACATTATGACCACTGACAGGTGAAGTAAATAACATTGATCATATTGGTACTATGTGGTGTTCTGCTGGAAAACCTTGGATTTAAACATCCGTGTTGATGAGACTTAGACACCCAAATAAACATTGTCCCAGAACAAGCACACTCCCTCATGCAAATGGCAATCCCAAATGTCACTGGCCTACCCCCGCAGGAAAATGCACCCCACCACATGGCAAAAACATCAAACAATCAGGAACATCTTGAGGAACATGACAATGGCCCAAGATGTTGATTTGACCTCCAAACTTCCTAGACCCCATTCTGATCAAGCATCAACATGCAGTGGAACAAGTTTGATTGACAGAGGCCCCACTGCACAAGCCAGAGTACCCAAAGGATCCACTGCCAACGTCCTGGTGCCAGACCCCATAGGACACCCTGAG
>OMNN01028643.1:0-12500 GCA_900302755.1 Chromis chromis | reverse complement strand
CGAGCTCCCTGAAGCCTGTCTCTGCGCGGGAGCGCGCACGGAGTAACAGCGCGAAAGATGGTGAGAGAGAACCCGACGCGCTCGCGCTGGTCCCTCAGTGCATGTGGCCCCCTCCAGCAGTAGGAGCCGCTGGATGGTGGATGATGATGGGTGTGTGTGTGGTTGATTGGGAGGGGGCGGTGGATACCGAGTGCGCGCGCCCGGTTCCGCTCGTGCTTTGACAATGCGACACGTCCACACATTAAAAATGCCATCGCTGATTGCAATCATGTTTTCATTAGAGGTCACACACCCCTAATGAAGTAGCACTGAGACAGATGATGCCTGGCCTTCTGTTCCAAATTAGCTTATATCACTTATCAGTAAGATACATATCTACAGTACCAGGCTGTGTTACAGCAGATTTTTCTTGAAAACGGTTATAGTGCAATCTCAGCCCTCTTAAGTAAAGGTACTTGGCTTTCTGCAAGGAAAAGTATTCTGTTACAAGTATGTTTCTTGTATTCAAACTTAGCCGAAGTAGCCTAAAAGTACAGGAATATCAGCGAAATGTAATTTAAGTATCAAAGATCATCTAGTATTATGGAGAATGTCCACTTTCCAAGAATTATATACAAAATAGGCTATTGTTCGATTTCAGTGTTGTAGCTCGTCAAACTGGAGCTAATTTGTAGACTGATGGGTTTAGTTTAATCCATACAAAGGTATTAATGAACTCATCATGTTTGGTATGTGCAATCTACACAGGCAAAATAATTAGTCATCAGAAATGTTGTGCTGTGTAATAGGTTATTTGCCTCTAAAAATGTAGAGAGAACATGAAATGAAAAAAATAAGTGCCTCAAAACATCCTTATTTTTCACCTCTGTGTAGACAAATAATGATGCATGGATATTAGAAAGTTGTCTGCATTGTGTCGTTTTGGATTTAATCCAACACTTCGTGTTTAACAAAATATCACTCTTTTTAGTTTCCTTTCTCAAAGTCTTGGCTGAATCAAAACGTCAATTTTGCAGTTTTAGTACTCACAAATGCAGTTATAAATCATAATTACACAAAGTTAAAAGAAATTAGAAATACCAAGAATATCAGAATTAATTATAATCTGTGTTATCCGTTTTCAGTAACTTCTTTCAGTTCATCTTTAGTTTGATCAAGGCATCAAAAAGGTTAATTCAGGAGCTTGGACACAACAGCAGGATTCATGGGATAATGTATTTATTTAGATATAAATCAACAAAGGAAAAAACTAGCCTAGTCATGGCGCATCAAACACATCATTCTAGTATGGAACCTGCAAAGAAAATTCAGTCAACTCAAAACGATCTTGAATCAACAAATCTGAAAGTAAAAATATTTAAATGATTCACATTTAATGTACATTCTTTTTTATTCACAGGTTTGCACTTGTGGTGTTTTCAATAAAAGACAATTTAAAAAGAAAAACAAGTAAACTTAAAACATACTTTTTTTTCCAGTCTATGGCTTGTTTTTAAAGGCTAATAATATTCTACATCAGAACTGATGCGGTGCAATTTGCATATGAGGTGCAGATGAGCTATGACACTGATTAGCACCTGCATTTTAGATAACATTTAACAGCAAACAATAAACAGCAAGGACTGTACATCTTTTGCAAGATTCTAGGTGCAGTCTTTGGTTCTGCTTGAAATTTTTACCATAAATGAAGAAACTGAGTATTATAAGAAGCCATTTCTAATAAGTTCTTGAGGTCAGTTTAACTTGCTGAGGCAGTTGTAAAAGCAGCTTCAAGGATTCTTAAGTCTACTCTAAATCAAGTGTTACTGTATGTGGGTTGGTATATTATCTGTAAAGTCCAAGCTTAAGGTGATTCACACACATTGCACAACAATAAATCACTTCTAACTGAAGAAGCAGACTGTGAGAAGAAAAATGAAGTGATGTTAGTGTGTAACTACATCACTTTACTGTAAATGTCTCTGACCGCTGAAGTAGCAAGCTCAGGTTTGTAACGGTATTGCACTTTGCATGGCACATCATGTAAATCAGCCTGGGGCAAGGGCAATCTCTAATAAAAGAGCTTATGATCAGCAAAACTGCAGAGGTATCCTGCATATCTTGAGAGCTGAAAATTGAAAAAAGTAGTATTACACTGAACTACTACAAGCTGTTTTACTCACAGGGAATATTTGCAGTTCTAAGGTTCCTCACCAACAAGTGAATCATCAACACAGACACACTATGATGTAGACATACCAAAACAATACTCAACCAATATATAATCTCAAAGTTAAAGACAGCATATAAGCATAAGAAGAATTCATAAATGTGTCAGGAACCGGTAAACTAAAAGAACAACAGACGAGCTCTCTGGTCCATCGCCTACACTCAGGGTAGACTAATACATGACAGGTCATAAAGGGTGAGAGGCATATGAAGGTTAATACACAGCAAGTAAATGAATTTGACACAATTTAAAATTTTTTAGTGACTCATAGCTTTATGCAAGAAAATGCTAATGACCAATCAACTCTGCTGTCCTTCATAGCAGTGGTGTTTTAAGTATTAATAAAGTAAAGCTGATTTACAGCACATCATAGATAAACACAGCTCCTCCTACAGAGGCCTGACTACTACAAAGTGGTGTTCTCAACAACAGACAATTAATACAATGAATAACTCTTGACTGTAAAGTGCCATTCCTGTCTTTAAGAGAGCATGACGCAAAGAGGGCAAACCAATATGTGAGCTCATCTTTCCCTACAGGCCAAAGACTTGTGATCATGTGAATGTGCGCACATAAACTTCACTTGACTCAGACATCAAGTAAAGAAAAAAAAAAATCACATGTACACAAGCTTCAGCTTAAAATAAACTTGCACTGCTTGACAGACCAACTACTGCAAAAGTGCACAGTGAGCATAAACAGCGGCTAGTAAAGGAAGCACAAACTTCAGCCCAACATCTCAGAGAGAGTGAGTGTGTAACTTTCTTTCTCTTCTCAGGGCCTGGTTCTCTCCATCAATCTGACTAAAAATATTGCAGTAAGTACTTCAAGCTGACAGAACTGAGTATGGTCTAATCCTGTAGCATGACTTTGCTGCTGAAAATCCTGCTCTTCTACGCAGGGAGGATTTTGCACTCCGAGCATCAGCTAAATCCTATTCATCACACAGCATCCCTCTCTACAGACCTGGCAACCCCAGCCCTGTTACCAGGCAAGGGCAGGACAGTGCCAGCATTGTTGGCATCTATATTTAGTTGGACCCGATAGAAGGACTGACCCTCAGAAGGACATTTTTGTGTACTTCAAAGTGCTTTGATGGCAACACGCTCACGCTGTCCTCAGGTAATCAAAAACAAAGTCAACCCCAAATGTGACAGCGAGGAGTAAAAATATCTGGACCACCAGCTACTGTTTTTGTGCCAAATACAAGTTCAATGGCTTTTACACAGCACTTTTGCAATTGCTTTTCTTGGTCAGGGTCTTCGAGCTTTGCCTCTGATTTGTAAAAAAAAAAAAAAAAAAAAAAGGTTATCAGGCCAGAAAACCCCTGCCTAGAGAGAAGTGGTACTTTGACACAGTGCATACTGTGCAGAGAAGTAGTGAGCAATAACGCTTGCCGAGGAGCCGGGACAACCTAAGCGGAAATCAGTGCAGTGAAGTTTAAAATGTGTATTGATAGCTGAGAGCTGGGCTTTTTGCGACTCCTCTGTCTTCCATTTGGAAAAGACAATATAGAAAAACTGTTTCCTATCTTACAAAATACAATAAATACAATTAGCCTCTCTTAGACATCTGAGAGCTATAATTGTTCTTGAAAGACTTGCAAAGAAGGGGGCCCAAGTATTCTTCTACTTCATATTAATGCATTTCAGTGCACTGCCACAAACTTCACTGTAAGTCAATAAAATGCAGTCCTTGTACTTTTAATCTCAGCACAGATATCCAGATATGACACTGTGTCCCTGCGTAATATCATACATTTACTCTATGTGATCGGTTTGTATTACTGAGAGTAGGATATGAACTTAATTGGAAAGGCCAGGGATGTCAGAGCAGCTGCAGCTAAAGAAGCAGAGGTAAATATTAAGCACTTTTAAATACATGGAGTAAACGGTTTAAGATTACATTAAATAATAGAGTATACAAATCATCAAAAAGCCTGCTGTGACTCATGGATTATAACAGCAATAAAAAAAAATCTATAAATAAAAGAAATACTTCTGCATAGGATTAATTATATGTTTAAAAACTAACAAAATCTCAAGAAAGACGTAAATCAATTAATCTTGTTTCGAGTCTTTCAGCCTGTTGTGTTGTAGATGTGTAATTCTATTTAGGAGAGAGTCAACAGAGTTACTATTCACAAAGTGACCTGTATTGACTGCCAAACTGGCATAATGGAGAACACAATGTGGAGTTATTAAGTGTGATTTAGAGTGCCTCCCTAAAGGACAAGTGGCCATTTTGATGGGAATGACTCTACATAGAAGCATGTAGTGTGTCTACCACTATCTGATTAGGGCCTCAAATGACTGCCTTGGCCTAGATGAATCACCCATTCAGGCCTCGTCTCAAGAATCTTCTGCGCTGCTTTATGTCCGAGCCTCCGCTGCATAACAGCAACTCTGTTAAGTATGTGTGCTGTGTGGGTGGGTGAGTGCTGGTCTTTGATCTAAGTAGCTGCTAAATTATCATTTTATTCTAAAACATGACATGACATGTTTTTTGTGGGTGTATTCGTTTTGTCTACAAGATCTGCGTTGGTGCACAGACAACTGGCAGAAATTGTAAAGTAGAGGGAGTAATATTTCAGCGCTCCTCCCCACCTCCTGCTTTTCAGGATGCTTTCTTCGTCTCTCACTTAGGCACTGCATTGCCTAAATTTGTCTGACTTTCATTTACTCTTTCTCCTTTTACTCCTCAGTGAAATGAAGCACACTTTTTTTTTTACCTAACCTTATTTAAGCCCCGATGCCACCAGCATCAGTGTTATTCTGGGCTGCCACAGCAACTGAACCCTCCCCATCAGCAATTTTAGCTCCTTTCCCGACAGCTAGCTCTCCTCCCTCAGTGGGGCCAACAAAAAGAGAACTGCTTTCCCCAGAAGAGGCCGACACACCCCTATCGGTCCGTTCCAGCTTGCGGTGCTTGCGTGGTTCTGGGGGTGTGTCCTGGGTGAAAACAGCACGAATTCGCTCTGCGCAGACATTGGCAGCTTCCCGTGTCTCCTTGGAGAGCTGCGATAGGCTCAGGAAGCCATGGGGGAGGTCATCCACCACACAGAGAGTGACAGGCTGGTCTATGTTCCTCAAACGCTTGGCAAACATCACAGAGTCATCCAGCATGGGGTCTAATGCACAAGCCTGAGAGGGGGAGAGAGGAGAAAGGAAGGGAAGGGGTAGGAATGGTGAGAAGCAAATTTGAATTCCCTTTAGACGTGTCAAGAATCTTAATTAAGGGTTGAAGAAAAAGAAGCCAAGCATTCCAGTCCCTTTTGTCCAAGCTTTCTTTACATTTTCACTGACTCTGGTCACTTTAAAGTCAGCACCAATTTCTTCATTTTCATATTAACATCCTTCTCAAAAGAAAGAGCAAGCTTCAACCTCAACAATCCCTCTCATCACACTGTGTCACTCTAATGTATGTAAGCAAATCTTGGTACTCTATGTCTATGAACATTTTGAGTTTGTTTTCTTGTCTCTGTCTAACACCCAATATATATACTATGTGTCTGATTGTGTGATCTGATCAAAAGCTAAAGCTCTGTTTAAATTTTAAACTGCTGTCTCCAACTCCTGACTTCAAAACTAATAAGTCTTCACAAAGTGCTCAAAAAAATGAACAATAAATATCTACAAAACTGTGGCAAAAGAGCAACCTTAATCTACTTGGAAGACTGTGTTTCGGTAAAAGCTCCAAAGCTCTGATATTATTCTTTTTGTCAGTCTACCCTTCCAATGCTGTATTCATTCTTGAAGTTTAATCATATGTGCTCTCTCATAGAGGATGACAGTGTGATAAAAAGTGTAGAAAGCCGCAAGTACTAAAAAGGGAAATGTTATAATGCAGAGACAGATCAGTATACTAGATTTGTGCGAGTAAGCTTTCAACAAGTGTATTTAACTACGACTTTCCTCTTACCACTATGTGTATCGGTGGCAACCCTTTAAGCATGCTATCAGGGGCTAACAGAGGTGAGCAGAAAGGATCCTTGACCACTGGAGAGCTCTGCACCCTTATCTCAGCCAGCTGCTCTGAGCGCAATGGTTCAAACCCTAGAGGAAACTCCCTGCGGTGCTCCAGCTGTGATCCCTCCTCTCCAACAGGGGGTGGTGGTATGGCCAGTGAAGACAGGTCACTGGACATGGAGGTATCTACATCCTTGGTGAGAAAGAAACTCACATCTTCTGGCTACAGAAGAGAAGAAATGAAAAGACATTCAGGTGAGGTAGACCTATACACAGAAAGACATATATATACACATATAAATATCACGCATACATACACCACTCTTTGTCCCTGTAAAAATCTTCTAAAAACCTTGGCTGAGCACCTGAGTCTTGGCTGAAGAATCCCAATTTTAAGGAGGAAAAGCGCATTTAATATCTTACGTCACCTCTGCTTGCTATTTTTCCCAAGCCAGCCACTAATCCAGTCTGCCTGTGAGAAAATACATGCACGGATAATCTGCAACACCTTGTCAGTCTTGCACAACTAAAAAGTTTTGATATTCTGTCAGCATTTTTTTTTTTAGCCCGATCTGTTTGTGAGAAATGGGTGACATAATCTCGGCTGAGTTCATTGAAGTGAAACATGCACATCAGTGCTGGGTAGACAGCACTGTAAGATACAGAGCCGAAATATCTCCATGCTCCCAAAATATTCGACCTCTTAAAAAGGTTACAACTGTATGCCAAATCGTTTTAAAGCAAAGTGTATGACAGCAGAGATAAACTGATCATAGACAAGAGGCTAGTGGGGGTTCCATTCACTACAATGCTGATCACCATCACACACCTTCCTATAATGACAGGTTAAATTCCCATAGCAATCCCCACCAACACCCGAGTGTTGGTGGTGTTGGTGACTGGTTAATACAGTTAACTTTTTCTGAATAAGATCATCAGCTGAGAGCAAGCTAATCTCAGTGTAAACATGTTCAAATGCGACATACGGTTCGCTCAGAGAGTAGTGGTGCACTGTGGGCTATGGCATTGTTGTGGGATCCCAAGTCCTGGCAAGTCTTGCTCTTCACTGATAATTTCCTACTGAGGAACTCCGAGGGCTCTGTGGGTACAGGAGGGTCAGCGTGAGGAGAACAGATGGATGCCTCTGAAATGCTCTTCCTCACTGCATCTAGCAAACAAGAAGGGCAGAGGGGTAAATCAATTGATGAATGACACACAAATCAAAATGTCTGAAACACACAAACAATAAAATTAAGTTCCTGAAAAGAAGAAATACTGTTAACCACACAAAGTTTTCACTTGGGCTCAATAGCAGTTGGAGAACACACGAAAAACAAATTAACATTGACAGTAACTCAAGATCACTTTCACTTATTCTACTGTTTGCACTTATCATATGTCCTCTGGTTGACAGCCAACAGTTAAAAGCCTAAAATGCAAATTGGGATGTATCAGGAAGAAGAGAGGAGAAGTAGGTGGAGGAAATTCAAAAAGTGCTGTCATGGTGATATCATCTGCCCGCCGTGAGCTGTCAAAACACAGCTGTAAAAGTCGTCATGGCTGGTCTCCTCACAAGGCGCTACTGATCTCCCATCTCTTTAATAATAAACTATCTCAGCACCATGATGGTCTTTTAATAAAGTGCACCCACCAATGACACTCTCATTAGACTGGGCTTGCAGCTTTGGGGGTGTCACCTAGCTAACGAGAGGAAAACCAGGGAAATTACAATTCGCCACGACATTTATGGTGGCTACAATTAGCAATTACTGTCAAAGCCCTGCTGCTCCAAAAAGGTGGATTGATTTGAATCGGGTTACAGGAGTGTTATGCAACATAGTGAAATAAAGTGACAACTGGTTAGCTGGATGCTGAATAGCAGGGATCCATGTATGTGACCTACTCCTCATGTTGTGGATCTGTAACATTTACATTAATTGGCTTAATGATCACTTTTTTTCTTTCTTTAAAGATTTATTGTAGGGCTTTTTTATGCCTTTATTAGAGAGCACAGTGGATAGAGTCAGAAACGGGAAGGAGAGAGTGGAGAATGACATGCGGCAAATGGTGAGGTCGGACTCGAACCCGGCACGTCCGCTACGCCTCTGCACATGGGACGCATGACATAATCACTAGGCTATCGGCACACCCGGCTTAATGATCACTTTAAAAATGCTGGAGGTATGCATGCACACACAACAGTGACCAGAACTGTACTTTTAGCAGAGATATGATCAAATCCAATGGCTGCCAAGCAAAATACATTTATTCCACCCACATCTCATCGAATCTTCCTACGTAACTACATCATGTGCACGTGCTCGTGCTTATGCTCGCGCACACACACACCAATGAAAACATATTCGCTGGTTTACCTGTGGCTCCTGATAGCTCTGCATCTGTGCTGGGGGAGGCTGAGGCTCTGTTAGGATCCAGCAGAGATTGAATCCAGTTGGAGGCTCCCTGTCGGAAATCTCGCAGCAGTAGTGCCGTGTCTCTCCTCACCAGGCTCAGTGTGCTCACCTTTGCTACTTGCTTCTCGGCCTGTGGCTCATTGCCTGGAGAAGGAGACATAAAGGAAGCAAAAATAGATTTACAAAAGTGATGAAAGTGTTTTGGTTATTCCTCAGTAAGCACAAATGAGTAACAACAGAGAAGATGGGAAACCAATAATAGGAAAGGCATAACAGTCAAGTAAGAAAACCTGACAGAGTGGGGTGAATACTGACACATAGCTATTTGTGTTACAGACAGCTATACATAGTGATGACAGATGGAGAGAACAGAAAATACGTATGCCATCGACCCAGTGTTTTAGTTCAGTTATTGACAAGTGACAGCACAGGCAATATCTCTGTGTCAGTATTTGGTATTGTTGGCCATTTCCTGCACTCCTCCACAGTCCTCTACAGTTATCTAGTGAAATAACAATTTATCCGAGGACATGCAAGATTCTCTAAGCTTTTTTTCAATCGTTAATGAAAAAACATCCATATGCTAATAAACTCAGTTGCTATTGTGAAGATTACCTTACAACTATACCCTACAATGGAAGAAATTTATTGGAAAACCATTTGATCCATAAAATGTATCACTATTATGGTGCACAATGCTGATTTTGTCATCTATAAAGACCAGAATATTTTGTTTACAATACACCGAGATTCAAAACCAGCGCAAATATTTTTATGATTAATATGATATTGTCTTAAAAGTCAAGGAGGAAGAGTGCAGAAAGTAGCTGATTAACTGAATAGTCAACGTAAGATCTAATTTAATTGTGCTAATAAATCAGTTGTTTAGCTATTGTGTAATTAATTACAGGGATTTTTTTCCCCGCTTTAGCTGTTGGTCAGATTTGTTAAATAATTTCAAGGTGATTTAGAGAGTAAACTGCTGTATTGATTAATCAAATAATGGAATATGATAGATTAATTAATAATGGAAACAAATGCTGCCACCTTGGAAAGACAACATCATATCAATTTCATAATCATTTACATTACATCATTACTGTGGGTCAAGACCATTAAATTAATAGAATGTATGACATGAAGCAGTAGACACATGAAGACGTGCTTAAAAAGGAAGAACAATTAGGAAAATAGATCTAAACTCAATTCATCCACCTCACCAGACAAAAAGAAGCATCCTGGCTAGATTTCTTTTAAAAATACACACTAACAACTCCTACCTGCGTAGGCACTGAGACACCTGGAGAGCACAGTGAGCGGCAGCAGGGGATCCATAAGCGTTAGCAGACGGGAGGGTGATGCGTAGGCCGTCAGCAGGGTAGCTGGATAGGCTGCCACAATGCCATCTGGCATTCGCACACCAAAGGCAGCAGCGCGCATTGATGTTGTTATACATAAGTTGCCTCCTGCACTGTCACCAGCCAGACACACTTTCTCTCCAGTCCATCCTAGAGAGAATAAAATGGAACAGTGATGATATAGGGGAGGAAAAGAGGGAAGGAAAAATCAATCACAAAATAAAGGAGACAAGAAAGAAAAAAACTTTTCTTACCAATATGTGAAATTCACTAAGCGGTAAAATATCCACTTGACAATATTAAAGTTTAACATATTGTACCACCATTTCTGTTAGTTTGACACAGCATGTTTTAGTGGTCAGATATATCCCAAACTAAATGTCCTCTGTTTCCTGATTGAATACTGAACATGGCAATTTGTGTGATGTTGCAGAGCAGCAAGTAAAGTGCAAGAAGCATGCAGCATCATCACTTTAAAAATGATAAATGAATCCTTTCACAAGATACACCAAAATGGTGAACTAAGCTGACGATTTACAGAAGCACTCAACAGACACCTTCATACTGAAGTAGGTGACTTTTATCCATTGTGCCTGCTCCTTCATTCTAATAACTTTCTTCTCTTTTATTGGTCTAAGGTATATAACATTACTACTGCAAACAAAGGATTCAGAACGGATTCAGATTCCTTCGCTTTTTGCACACATTATGTCGTTGTAGATTTATTTTAAAAGGAATAAAATTGTTCAACAGTCTACACAATAGCCCACTACCCGCTGTTCCCCAGACAGATCGCTCAGAGTTCCCAAAGAGTTACATTTTGTTTAATCAGACCAAATGTGCTTCTTGGTCTGTTACTCAGTTTGGTCAAATAGCCAACTCTGTGAGGACTCCTGGTGGTTAATTTCTTTTACTCACAATTACTGAGGCCACTGCGCTTCGCCCTGATCCATGCCGAGCCACAATTTTATCATATAGATGTACAGAAGGTTCCTAGCTGTACTGACATGCAGTGTGAATTGTAGGACATTTCACAGCTCAAGGAAAGTTAAGACAAGCAAGATTTGGAGTGCCACAACAAAGGGTCTAAACACTTTTGTAAAGAAGAAATTTCAGTTTTTGATTTTTTTCCCCCAAAGAAATGAAAAACATTTTCATTATAGGTAATTGAGTTTAGGCTGGTGGATATCAATGGTGATTAACCATGTAAAATTAAATGTACAACACAATGTAAGCTAAAAGTGAGAGGGTCTGACTACTTTGTGCATCTCTGCTGTATACCATTCCCACTGACTTTAAAGCGAGAAACAGAAAATGTACAGGGAGATAAAAAAGTAAGCACTCCAGTATAAACAGTGCTGTGTGATGTGTGTACCAAGTAGGTGGTGGTTTCTCAGAGCCCAGCAGTAGGCATAGAAACATTCCTCTAGGGCCCTTGGAAAGGGGGCCTCAGGGGCCAGAGAGTAGTCCACTGACAGGATGGGGACACCAAGGTCCTGGGACCAACTCTTCAGATATGGCTGCAGAAAACACAAGACAACTTTATGACTTTATGAATGGAGATGTTTTTAAATTTACAAGAAACAACAGTGGCCACAATAAAACACGGAGGCAGGGAGACAGAAAGAAAAAGAAATATGAGGGAAGAAAGGCACATGGGGTGAACATTAAGACACAAGGATAAAAATTTATGAATATTATGTGCCCCTCTGATGTCATCTGTCGGCTTTCTGGCTTACTGTCTAGACAAAGGGAGAATGAGCACTGCCCTTTCAGTCACCTCCATTTCCTTTCTTCTCATACCATAATAACAAAGGTGCCCACATGTCCTATTTTGCAGAGTATGAAGGCAGAAGACAAAGACAAGGGGCTAGTGTGGATTTAGAGGGAGAGTCTGCAAAAACAAAGTCACTCTCAGAATATGGAGTATTTCTCTTTTTATTATTGTTACAGTCAGGTTAAGTGTTTAATATACTTATGTAGTGACCTTGAAATAAAAGAAAGGCATAGAAACTTATTGTAACACAATGTGTCCTTTTTATCTATTTCCAGCCTCTTTTTGACTTGCTATAACAGGGCTGGCAGTGAAAAAGACAGATCTCCATTCAGAATGCCAGGAAAAGCACAGTGTGTGTATGTTTGTATATCACCTCACAGACCTGTGACTCAGTGGGAAAGAAATAAACCCAACAAAGTAGCAACTATGGGCTGTCAGCTGTGCTGTCTTAAAGCCATATCTGTCACAATAAATCTTAGAGTGAGGCCACTGACAAGTGAGTGTGCATACAGCTCAAGCAGTGTTAAGGTCAGGTAGTGTGGTTTTGTGCACATCAGTAAAGGCACATGAGGTGTGTGAGAGTGTGTGCAACTGAGTGAGAACCACAGCTATCAGTGGCAGTCAACACTAAGTGTAAACATGTGCTTTAGTCTATGGCCAGGTCTGTCAGTCGGACAGTTCATTATCTGCCTGCATAAAAGGAGCTAAGAATGCACAACAAATGGCCCACTGGGCAGAGAGGAGGCGTGTGTGTGTGCATGCATGGGTGCTAAG
>OMNN01028642.1:31756-42058 GCA_900302755.1 Chromis chromis | reverse complement strand
GCTGAATAAAACACTCATTGTGATAAAAGGCATCTATTACACCTTCTGTTACACACTGACATATCAGTGCTGCCTCCAACAACCAATGATATCCGACACTAGACATGATGCCAAAGAATCTCTGCTGTCTATTTTACCAACTTTGTTTTTCACAGAATGTTAAATTCAGGAATATAACTTAATTCTTGTAAACAAATCCTAACGTGCCAAATGTAACCTTGGATTAAGGTAAGGGTAAGGCTTAGGGTTAGGGTTTGGAATGTCATGTAAAATAGGGGAGTACTAACATTTGATAACATTGCTAATTTCAATTTCAATTTTTATTTATTTAATAGGGACAATGCAATTAACATAGTTTCAATGCATGAATCTGATGTGTTGCATATAGAATTTTAACTACAGCTAATTCACAATTCCTGTCCCTAGTTGGGCTTTTAAGCAAATCTTGTTAAAACATACAAGGTTACAATCATTTAAAAAATTCTACAAGTAGCCTATGTGGGAACAAATATAACCTAGCTTACAGAATTCAATTTAAAATCACCACAAACCTATACAGCAATAGCAACAACAAAAAAACAGTACTAAAACAAACTATACAATAAGAAGAGGAAGGAAAATCTTACAAATCTTACAAATTACTGTGTTCATGTTTGCTTCAGGTTAATCTCTGTTCCTCTGCTTTTCAGGGTCTCAACATCATGGATCCAACTCTTTCCCTCCTTCTGTGTCCAATCATCCAGGTTAGATCGATTACAACTGAACTGCTTAAACAAAGACATGAATGATTAATGCTGCCACTGGTTTGATACAGACACGTTTATGATTCAGTGTCTTAGTCTCCTGATTAACCCAAACTACCTGGTGTAGATTTTAACTTTAGCAGCGTCCCACTGGTACGTTAATAACTAACACTTCTCCAGACTAATCATCATCTATGTAGGGTTAATTCAGAGCCAGGATAAATGTCAGTCAGTAAGAAGGAAGATTATGTCACCAAGTGTCTGCTAAAGAGTTGATCTACTATAAACCCAGTGAGGGAGTCCAGACGCTCGTGTCAGACGTTCTTCCTGTTCTCTCTCCAGGACCAGAGTTTTGGTGCTCTGTCTCCTACTTTGAGATGGACGTCCAGGTTGGAGAGATGTTCAAGGTTCCCTCCAGCTGCCCCGTGGTGACGGTGGACGGATACGTTGACCCGTCAGGAGGAGACCGGTTCTGCCTCGGCCAGCTGAGCAACGTCCATCGTACAGACGCCAGCGAGAGAGCCAGGTGGGTCTTTATTATTCAGTTAGTTAACCAGTATGTTAAGTACTGACTTGTTTATTTACTGAATCAGAATCAGAAAACTTTATTGTCTGTCGTGACAGAAAATTGTCTTAAAGGTGACTCTACAACAGTCATACACCCATTCATACATACAGTTTTCCTTTAAAACAGAGCATAAAAAGTCAAATGGCAGTGTTAAAATCATTAAAAAGTGTTCAAAATATTTCCAGCAGTGGGGATGAAGGATTTTTTGTAGGTGTTTTTCCTGCCAGCGGGGCTCTGTAGCGGCGTCCTGATGGTAAAAGCTGGAATGAACTGTGCAGAGGGTGAGTGGGATCTATGGTGATGTGGCAGGCTTTCCTTTCTACTGCCTGTCTATGGAGGACTGAGAGAGGGGTTTGGGTTTGGGCAGTGATTTTGTTTGCTTGATTAATGATCCGGGAGAGCTTTGATTTGCTCTTAACAGAAATGAAACTGAACCAAGATGTGATATTAAAAGTGAGTATGGATTCTACAAGGGATTTTTGAACCTTCTACAAGATTTTCTTAAAACTTAGCGTTCTTTATGTCAAACTACTACTACTACGAGCGTGTTCTTTTTATCATGGAGAGCACAACAAACCAAGTGCTTCTGGCTAAAAAAAAATAATTTAGCTTTCCATAAGTGGCTCTGTTTGTCATTACCTGCTCACTACCCTGTTCTATTTATTCCATGTTATCAGTTCATGATTGATACTGACTACAGGCTGAATTAGAACAGAGCAGCTGGTTATTACTATAGTAGATCTAATCCCAAAAGCTGCATGGAAATTTTGACTCTGTTCTTGTCCATGATGATTATCCCTTTGAGCACAGCTTGGGGTGGAGAGGGAATCCAGCTTACACCTGCTGTGTACAGTGTTTTCCAGTCGGTTTGCTTCAAGGTGTTAATGTGTTTTATTGAATGGCAGAGTGTGTATACAGGCAGGCATACATTTAGAGTGTGAATAGTGTTTAAACTGTGTAAATGTGTTTTTCTCTGTCAGTAAATGGACTAACTAAGAATCAGTGTCACCATCTGACTGCATCTCACAGAGCTGTTTTACTGTAGAAACCCTTTTAGTGGCTGTGCAGCAAGATCATGAGAGACAGACACTTGTTAAATGAGTGAAATAAGTATATGGCTAGCGTAACGCGGATTAAAGGTCACGGGAGGACACCGTTGAATAATCTACAGACTGTCCCTTTCTGAAGAGCAAAGTGACACCTTGAGCAGCGTGAAACAGATGGACATTAGGAGCCTTCTGTCCCAAGGGTGTACACACACACACAATCACACCGTTTTCCAACTAACATGCACATCCTCCACCTGACACAACCCCATAAACTGAATCACGCATATTTGTGCCAACATGCACTCATTTTGTCATTTTCCTTCTGCATCCTTCGCCTCACACACACAGACATGCACACACACACACACACATACACACACAGATTGAGAGTGTGCTAAACCCTGCTGTTTGCCAAATGGCCTGGTGGCAGGCAGGAAATGTCGAGCCCAGTGGTCTGTGACAGTAAAAGCCCTAGAGAGATGGCTACTGACCTTAACCTACAGGGAAATGGACATAACTCACACACACTCACACACTTTGCATGCATTAGCACTTGACACACCACCCGTGCTCCACTGCATCCTCCGCTCGCATTTATACCAATACATGCACATGCTTTTATGTACTCTCACAAGTTTTCTCTGTGTGTGTGTGTGGGTTTCTGTCCATCTCAGACACACCTCTGCTTCTCCTTACAAGCTGTTCTCTCTGTGCCAGGAGCCCCATTAGCAGTGTCTGATTGGTTTGGCCTGTCTTGTTTCTTTGTCTCACTGTCAGTGTTATTGGCTAGCTCTGGTGTACAGTGTCTTCCTGTTTAAGCTTGATGTATCTCTGTAAAACAAAAGGAAAAAGCAAGCTGCCAGGATACCCAACCTCAGGGAGGAATGCAAAAAGCACCTCAGTAGAGATCAAATATTTGAACCTGCTATGCTCAATTCATTCAAACCCTCTCTTGAACAAAAGGCTGTCACTTCCCTCGTACATTAAGGTATATCAGTGCCTCCTGCTGCTGGATTCACAGTGTTGGCTGGATGTGAGAATTGTGCTTGGAGCCAGGTGTGTTGAGAGGCAGCATCTTATTAAAAATAATAATAGTAAACTTCATTTCTATAACACCTTTCAAAACTGGAGTTACAAAGTGCTTTACAAAACACTGAGATGCACAAAACATTAGATAAAACAGTAAAGGAAATGAAACATTAGTTAAAAACAGTGCAACCTTAAAAAGACAAATAGCAGAGCATCAGAGAAGGAATTAATAGTTATACAAATGCTTGTCTGTACAGGTGGGTTTTTCAGAGCTTTTTAAATGAGGTACTGACTGAGCTGTTCTGAGCTTGTTCCATAGTGTTGGGGCTAAAAGAGTGAAAGCACCGTCTCCCTTTGTTTTCAGCCTGGATCATGGGATCGTTAACAGTAGCTGGTTTTCAGATTTCAGGGGTCGAGGTGCAGAATATGGTGTCAAAGGTTCAGATATGTAGAGTGGAGCCAGACTGTGTAGAGTTTTAAAACTGATCAGCGGAATCTTAAACTGAATTCTGTCATGCATGGGGAGCTAGTGTAATTCTGCCAGAACCGGGGTTATGTGTTCCCTGATTCAAGTGTTTGTAAGAAGGCCTGCTGGTGAATTCTGGGAGAGCGGCCAGCAGCGACGCCAGAGGCAGTTTCTGGGTGGGCTGGATGCCGCTGGTCCTGGACTCCGGGACTGAGAGTGACCAGCCTGTTGGAGTGCAGGGGAGGGCAGCGTGCAGCAGTTCCATCTGCAGAGGTAGGAGGCCTCACCAGCTTGGCACGCAGCACCTGTCCATCCCAGGCCACTGGATCCACTCCAAACAGCGCCGTAAAGCTGCCTCTCCGCTGAGCCTCTCTATCGCGACCCGCAACAGCCCCGCTACAGAAGTCGTCCCAGCTGTGACAGAGTCCAGTTCCACTCGCGAAGGAGCAGCATCCACCATGGGGCCATCAACCAGATGGGCTGTGCCATCAGCCGGTAGCATGGCAAAGCAGTTTGACAGGTTGATAGACGCAGGTGAGACAACTCTGAGTTTTCCCGTCTTTCCGGCAAAGTGCTGTTGGGTCCCAGAGGATGGTGTCTGCACTGGCTGAGTTCATGGCTGAGGTTGATTTGGAATGTATGACTTCAGTGTCAAGAAAGTACAATAGAAGACATGATGCCTTGACAAACTTGTCCTCCTTAAGTTAGGTAATGTCACTCTTTACTTTAATGCATTCCTCATGGGACATAATGATGTCGGATGGAAACAACTGCTGGGATGGTATTTTAGAGTCGTTCGCCTGCTCCGTTTAGTTAGTCCTAAGGCTGAATTAAGGGCTATGTTTTGTTTAATCCGTGGTAATTGCATTGCTCAATTGTTACTTAGTATTCTGTACCAAGTGTAATTATTCTGCCTTGTCAGACTGAAACCTGTTGCTTTTTTAAGCGTTAATATACCTGACTAAATAATGGTTTCAGTATACCCTTTATTTTTCAGTTGTCAGTTGTTAGGTTTAGACATCAGCATAATAATACAGATGTAGTATGTTGAGACCGATAATGGGCATCAAGAACGACAATAGATAGTTTTATCCCTTGTGGTGTATCATAATGTTCAACGACCAATGACACATGCTGTAAAAATCTTTCATCGCACTATTTTAAGGCTCTTCCAACCACATGACAGCCAGGGTCAAACACAGCGCTTGTGCAATAATTGCACCCAAGAAAAAGGCAACAAGCTATGATTGGGTGGAGATCACGGTGTCTGTCATGTCTAGCAAGTGTTTATGACATAATCTAACACAATGACCATCTTATCAGATAAAGTACTGTCTAGACATCTGATTTGAATATCATCAGCCCATTAAATGGCTCTCTGTCAGTGCATAACATTCCCATACATATGGGCCGGTACGGACCTCCTCCACCTTCTGGTAGGTGCATTATCATCTATTCTGATCACTGATAAACAGAAATCTCTTGCGATCATGTGAAGAAGTGCATGTAAAATCACTAACCCAAAATTGAACTTTGTGGTACTCATAGTGACAAGTTGCATGTTAACCCACACCACGATCTTTTTCTTAACCTAACCAAGTAGTACAGGTGCCTAAACTTATCCAAACACCAAGTGGAAAACAGCACCGGAAAACAAAAGCTAAAACAAGATTTAATTGTAAATATAAAACCATAATTATGGCCCGAAATGGGAGCCAAACTCTAGTCTCCAGGCTGAACGTCTGCTGACTTGCACAACCACAAACCTCTCCAACTTCTAAATGCGAACTTTCGTTGTGCAAAATTGAGGCTACACCATTAAATGGGGTGATAACGCATCGTGGGATCCCTAAAGGCACATATTGGAGGTGAAAATATGCAGTTATACAGGGCCACTCAATGAGCTGATAATATCCGGAATGGGTTTTCTGGCATTGAAGGGAGTGAGACTGTTTTTAGATCTTGCAAAACTCATCCTACTATTCAGTTGTCCACTGAATACTGCTATTGACAATGTACTGCCGTTCTAAGTAATGTGCCAATATCAGTGGGTACGTGAGTGGGCCTTTTCTCCAGTCTTTGTAAGTATATTTGCACAGGCAGGAGATTGAAGATGCAACAAAAGTACTAAGGCCAGTCTATCTCTCTGCTCTAACCTGTCAGTCTGCCAGTCTACCAAACAGAAATAGATTCACCAACCAGGAAACAACAACAGGGGGCTTGTAAGTATATGTTAGGAAACAGAAGAAGTCACTGATTAACTCTAGTGAATTATCGAGCTGGAAATTCCCACTGGTGACAGCTTTCCCCACTGGTGTGGGCAGTCGAGAGTGTGGGCACCCAAGATAGCTCCCTCACTGCTGCCCAGCAACAGGAACAGCACCTTGGAGAGCTCTGTGGTGCAACGCCTGCACATTCCCCAGTACTTACATACGTTTTTGTTTTTCTGTTTTCTAAGGAAGTAGAAAGAGAAGGGAACAGAGACAATGAGAGGGTCTGAGGGTAGGTGCTCCTTTCAGGAAATACAGATAATGAGATGGCGTGGAGTCGAGTGAAGTACAACCGCCTAGAATCTGTTCCCGTATCCTAATGAGCCACAAAACTGTATCCCCTGTAACACCCAAAAAATATCTGCAAAACAAGCCAAAACTAAAGCAGAAGCATGACTGCGGAAGACATGCCAAACATAATATATATAACCAGCTCAGTGCACTTAAAATCACTGTCACATAATTCGTTTGTGGTGGAGAAATGTATCTGGTAAATCATCAAATTGTCTTTTATCTTTACCGACTTCAAAAGCATCTCCCGAGAGGACACTGATGTCATCACTCAGGAAATGCAGCATCAATACTTTATCAAGGCTCACAGGGGTTGTACCGCTATCACACAGTATTAGGTAGAAGGTGTGCAGCGATGAGTGTTTAGTTCATCTCTTCCAGGGACATTCTGTGCGAGCGTACGGAGGTGTACAAACCACTGATTTGCAGCCCCGTGGCAGCCTTGACACTTTAGCCTCCCTGTTGACGAGTGGCTGACATGTCCCCGGTGCTATAACAGCTCCGACTGCTTTGAGGCTTTTCACAAATACAAATACTTCTTATTTCACCTTGGCTCTCACGTATACGTCCAAAGAAAAGCATCCGGACTGGTTTCTAATTGCTTATCTGTTTATTTGTCAAGCTTTTTTTTTTAGAGCTCTTCTGAGTGTGTGAGCACATTAGAGAGAGATAGCACATTAGAAACCATAATGCCCATCTGTTCCCAAACTTTGTAATTATGCGTGTACGCTGCTGTGCATCTTTGTGTGTGGACATCTGAGTATAGCCTGGCTCAGCGTCTGAACATATTTCTGTTCCAGGGTCATTGTCAGGCTGTGTGTGTGCGCATGAGGACTCATTCTGAATAGCACACGCCGGTAGATTAGAGAGTCTGGTTTGTTGGCTTGTGTTTGCGCATCTTTAAATGACTTGCAAAGGGCATGGGAAGTTAAGGCTTTATCTAGAATTACATCCACGCACGCACGCTAAAGGAAAAAAACAACACCTGCACAACTCTCTGAGACAACCTGTCACCATCAAGCATTTTCATATGTGGCTGCATGTGCATTTGTTTTTCACTGCGGCACTCATATCATTATGTTCCCCTGCGCACACACACAGACAGTAGTAATCAGGCCACTTATCTTCCCCAGCCTCCCCGGCTCTCCAGGCATGATATCAAACAGGGCCGCTCTGACAAGCTGAGGCTCCTGTAGCTCACACTGTGGCTCGCCTTTAATATCAATTGATTTTTTTTTTTTCTTCACTCATAAGGATTCCTCCGGCTGAGGATAATATTTCTGAGCTGAGGCTGAGGAACAATGTATCGCTTTCTCAGTCAGGGCGCCTTTGCAATTACACCAGCCCGCAGCATGCAATCCAATTCTTCACTTGGTTCTCCTCTGTGGAGGTGATATCACCCTCCTTCACTTCATCTGTCTCCCTCCCTCTCGTATTTTAACTGTCTTCCCATCCCCGGGTTTGCCTTTTTCTTTTTCCGCTGCATTGTCAGACTGGAACCATTTCCCTAAATCAACCCCCTTCTCATCAGCTCCTCTTCCTTCCATTGTGTTCACCTTAAAACTGTGACAAATCCTCGTCATGGTCTCATCGTTATTACTACCAGATGACCTTTTGAAGAGATCCAACCTTAAAAAACGTACACAGGAGACATTTTCCTCTCCCACAGCCTGGATTGAAAATGACTTAGCATTTCTTTCATGTTTTTTCCCCTCCCAAAGTATTTCTGCTAAAACCCCTGACACTTTGAAATACCCTCATCAAAATATGAATCTCTGAGCTGCACAGAGACCGACTTCCCGAGGACGATACAGAGCCCGGAGTCATTCGTCTGTGCAGGGGCATGAAAAGAAGGGATTATATTTCATTCAAATAGTTTTTTGGGGGGGGTGGTGGATAAATTCCCTTGCTTGCTTTTTAACTTTATGAAAGTCTTTGAATGTTTTATTCCTTTGTGATGTGATGCTCACTTGAGGCTGGTTCCCTCGCGCTGCGCTTTGCCAGCCAGCACTCTGGGAGGGATCTGACCTTGAAATCGTGTCGCCAAGTATCGTTTACTTCAGCAGAAGTTTTTTTTATTTATTTCCACTTTAAGTTTGATTTTAATTATTAAATATCAAGCTGTAAAAAGAAAACAGTCATGGAAATGGTGTCAGTCAGTCAATCAATCGCTTAATAAATCATTTTGTGTGTTGAAAAGATTTGTCTGGAACGAAAGAACAAAGCGTTTGGTGCGAATAGGATGAGATTCTGTGTGTGTGTGTGTGTGTGTGTGTGTGTGTGTGTGTGTGTGCCTTAATGAAGCAGACATTCTCAGCAGTGTTCTGCAAACATTTAGACGCACCTAGAGATCCTGCTGGGTTCTGCGTGACATGAATCTTTTCAGTCTACTTACCAATATAGTTTCTTACTTAAAAACACGCACAGCAGGCAATGAACTCCTAGAGCCTTACAGATGCACTTTAACCCTTTAAGTCCTAGTGCATCATCGGTTGACGCGTTTGGGCAAGCACACTTTGGAGTACCGTAATTATGTCACGGTTTGCGCCAATATAGTGTCATTACGGTAAATGAAATTACCGTAATGACTAACTAATGACACTACATTGGCTGTAAAGCGCAACGACGCTGTGCTTTACAGCCAATATAGTGTCATTACGGTAATTTCATTCTTAATTATGTCATGGTTTGCGCTATCGGAAAAAAATCGAACAGATTCCTGGTGGGGTACGAATGAAACAAATGAAACGTTGTTGCACTTTACAGCCTATATAGTGTCATTACGGTAATTTCATCCGTACCCCCCCCAGGAAGCTTGCGAAGCAGCCCCTTTGTTCCCAGGGAAAACACACACAGCTGCTCAGGTCTTAAAGGGTTAAGTCCAAATTTATTGCAGCAAGATATAGCACATGTCAAATAAAATTGCACATCTTGACCTTTCCAACAATGCCAATCTCTTGTCTATGCAGCAAAAAATGTTGGCAGGAAAAAAATGTAATCATTCTTGCAACCTACAGATTAAATGCTCCTTTCAGTCATTACTTTGGTTTGAATTACTTGTGAACTTGTCATTGCATAGATATGTTAATATCTTGACATGCTAATATCTGTGCAATGTAATCACTGCATAGATTTGAACATATTTTACATTTCATAGATGTTAACATATCTATATCCATATCTTACTGCTAGAAGATACTAGATTACTGCAATGCACTTTATTTTGGCATCTCCCAGTCTTTACTTAGTCGCCTCCAACTTGTACAAAATGCTGCTGCCACTAAGAGACGAGAGCACATCATTCCTGTTCTTAACTCCCTCCATTGGCTTCCAGTTCGTTTTAGGATTGATTTTAAACTTTTAATGTTTGTTTTTAACGCTCTGAATGGCTTCATCAGAGATTTTAACTGTTCGTAAGCATGGCAAGACTTTGAGGTCTTAAAACCAACTTTGTTGGAAGTGCCCAGGTCAAAATACAAACACTGGGGTGACCGAGCACCCAAGCTCTGGAACAAGCTCCCCGCAGAAATGCGTTTAATCTCTGACCTGGGCCTTTTTAAATGTAAACTTGAAACTTATTTATTTAGGATGGCTTTTAATACCCAGTAGCATGGTGGCACTTTTATTATTTTATTGTTTTTGTTTTTATTTCTATTTTATTACTTTAATTGCTGTAATTGTTATCATTCCTACTGTTTTTATTAGTTTTTTTTGCTTTTACTTAATATCTACTGTAAAGCACTTTGGTTCACCTGTTGGTGGTTGTAAAGGGCTGTATCAATAACATTTACATTTACATATCTTGTACATGCCAAAGTGATCTCATTAAGAAGACTGGTCAAGCCTCATATATTTACTAGTATTGTGTCATAAGATAGACCTGCCA